>QLOT01018862.1:0-13211 GCA_003313875.1 Russula aff. compacta | reverse complement strand
GCGTACCGTCTTGTAATCGTTCGAGGGATGCAACGAGGAAACCTGTGTGTGAACGTGCGTCCACGCAGTTCTTTCGATGAAGTTTAATAAAGAGCGTTTTTGCCGCTTCTCTCACCACAACATCGTCGCTTTTTTTTTCGGCTCTCAGGTCAGGACAGGACAAATTGAAAGCTCGCAAGAGGAGGGGATCAACGTACGGTTCCGTAAGGGACGTTTCGCATGCTGGTCGAGATTCCCGGACAAGGGGTCAGTCACCACTCTCGAAGCTATAAGTTCAGCAAATTTGGGATCTCCCACCGGGGCAAAGCCGGGATGCACCGAACAGTTCGTTCGCGCAGTCCACTGGAACAAACGCGAGATCGACGCGTCGGTCAGAAGCTTGCCCTCTCAGCTGTGATGTCGTTGCTGTGGTCCATACCGCAGAATATATGCGAGCCTATATGTAACGTCGGTGTTAGCATATATCAGAGCGCATCTCCATGAGTCTCACAGGTCGTCTGAAATGGCATTTTGTATGAGTAGGTGCCAGATATCAAGTCAACGACTTATGAGGCTGCTTACGACGACTGCCTTGTCAGTCAGCGATTTCCGGCATGAAAGCCGATTGCATCGAAAATCAAAGTCCATGAATGTGGGCAGAGGCTCAAGTACACAAGTACTCGAGTATAAGACCGACCTGGTGTGACATACGCGTCGTGTCGAATGACGCGGGATTCATCACGTGAGCGCGACATCACGACGACGATGGACAATGGATGGGATGACATTATATATAGCCCATACAATGTGTATCATCAATAAGTAAGTAGTCCATGATATCGTACATGACTGAAAATGTGTCGGAAATAAAGCACGGGTTAATCTACGAGGTATATGCGATCCCAAAAATGCGATTTGCAGTGTCTTGCGAAGTGCGAAGGAGACGGATGAGAATGATAAATATTTCCTCGAAAGCAAAAGTCAAACAAAAAATACAAAAGAAAAGCGAGTCGTGGTAGTGACCCTCCGCGCTTACGGCTTCCACACCGGCGCGCGGTTAGGAGACTTTGTTGGCCCAAGCGCAAGCGGGACAGAGGCTCGACCGTGGTTACGCGGTGTAGAACCTTTGAGAGGGGTAGCGGGTCGGAGAAAGCTGTCTTCTCCGTCGACACGTCTGAGGAACTGGAGAGCCGTCAAAGGGGAGCCAGGTGAGGAATGTGTTTTGATAGAATGAGGACTTCTCCCGCTAGGAGTTGACAGAGCGAACGAGGGAAGTAACGTTCCGCTGCTGCTGGGCTCCGGTGTTTTGGGGGCACGAGGAGGTGTAGTTATCAACTCCGGGGCTTCTAAAAGCGTTGAAGAACTAATCCATTTTTCTTCTCTTGAGCCCAGATAGGGCATTGGCTCGGGAAGAAGTCGGAACATGTCGGCGAAATGAGTTTGTATAAATCTGCCGTTTTTTTTGCTCAGTAATAAGTAGATGACTGAGAGCGATAAAAGAACTCACTTGGATAGCTCCATCCAACCACCACCGACACGTACCATGACCGTCTGAGAACGGAGAATGCGACAGAAGCAGAGTCTCGGTTCTTCGCCTCCTATCCAGTACTTCCCGCTTCGGTCCTCCCATGTCTCCTGGGCTACTTCTACTTTGATATCCACATCTACGGGAAGCTTGTTGACAACGACGCCAACTGCCACATCGAGTTTGCTCTTCGGATTGGCCACGTACGGTTTCCTCGGGGGTAGTGGTGGCCTACTCCTTGGCGGCGACCGACGAGGGTTTGAGGGCAGTGGAGGTGGCCGGCCCCACGTCGGATATGATGGTCGTCGAGCGCCTACAGCAGAACGCGAGACTCCTGAAGCATTCGAAGGCGTGGGAGAAACAGCACGCCTCGTATGGCTGACGCGGGGAAGAGGCGGGTGAGATGATTCCAACGGTCTTCTACTACTCGGGTTATTGGCGGAAGACAGACTGATAGTACGCTGCCGAGAAGCGAATGTGGAGCTGGAGAGTCTTGAAGACGAAGCCATCGGGCCAGAGACCGATCTATTAGTAGACACGACAGAAAGCCGGCTCGAAGAGCGATTTGGCATGGGATCCACCTTGTGGGAAACTCTCCTGCTTGACGTCGAAGGATGAGCTGGCCCGAATGCAGGTCCCCGTCCGTGAGTCGAGGCGCTGACTGACAAGCTAGAATAGTGGCTAGGTTTCTTCGGAGGCATTGGATAATGGCTAGCAATGGAGGCCCGGCTATTGCGACCAGAACTCAAAGTACTCGCTGGTCGCGATCTCCGTCCGTTAATTCGATCCAACGCCATAGATTCAAGCTCAGCCCACGTTTGAGCAATACGTTGTCTCTCGGAAGAAGCTTTTGACTCATTCATAACGTAGGCAAATTCCTCTCCCAACTTGTCAACCAGGTTCTTCGTGAAGGCAAGGCGGCCATTTAGCTGCCCCTCAGGTGGCAGCATGTGCGAGCTGACATAGCTTGCAGCTAGCGGTCCTGATGGTGGCGCCGGGTAGCTATCAGTATGTTCTAGTAGATCACTGAGTGCGTTATCGCATTCCTGCACGAGGCTCCCGAATCGCGCGAGACTGAGCGCACGGGGCAAAAGCTGGTGAGAAGCATCCAACTCGTCCCGCAGGGATTTCAACTCAGCATCGATGACGTTATCTGACGTATAGGCTGGCAACTCCATTGCTTCGTTCGAGACCTGGGTGAGCTGGGAAGCCATTGACGCATGTTGTCCAGCCGTCAAGAGTGGTGAAACAGAAGATGGCGATGGTCTAGCTGCAGTGTTAATACCCAAGGTTCCGAGTCGCCTCCGGAGCTCCGCAACATGGGACTGAACTTCAGCTAGGTCGGAGAGCTCAGGCGAACCGATGGCACCTAGTGAAGTTTTCAATCGTGCGCGAAGACAAAAATCAGAATCGACACACCATGACTGTCTTTGATAGGGAAGGTATCGTCGTCAACACTCGGGAAGACTTGACTTGAGGGCAGGTCAGTCTCCTTCCGTAGTTGTTCTCGGATCGACTCAGTGCGTTCATGTTCCACGCGCTTTCGCTCTTCGGCTTCGACTTGTTCCCTGTGCAAGAGTTCCGCGGCCTCCGCCTCCTTTCTTTCTCGTTCCTCCCTCGCTCGTTCCTCTTCAGCTTTGAGCTTGGCCTCGGCTTCAGCTTGCTCCCTGCGCAGTTTCTCAGCAGCCTCGGCTTCCAGTTGCTTCCGCTTGATCTGTTCCAGTTGCGCTGCCCGAAGCCGCTCCTCTCTGCGCCGAATGTCAGATAAGAATGCCTTTGTGTTGTCACTCCAAGCGTGGAACTTGGCTTCCATATCATCGAGAGTCTGACATCTCGATAAGTACAGATGTCTACTGGCTGGGGATTCGCTGCACATAGCATCCATTTTGTGGAGAGTGTGTCGAATGGAAGAAAAGGATCGTGATATCTCGGAGCGCTGTGAGTCGAATATGGGACCAGCCTCGCCCGCTGCACAAGCTAGACGGTCGATCGAGTCAAAGGTGTCCGGGAAGGCTAAAACTGTTACACGGAGTTCCTCATGATGTTCTTCGCCCAGGACAATGGAATCTCTCAAAGCCTCCAACTTGAGATCAATAGCGCGAGCGTCTAGTACTATGTCAAGGTTGGCTAGCTTTAGCTGAAGAGAAGATACGCTAGTTGCAAGATGTAGCGCAAACGCGTTACAGTCGGTGCGAACAACATGATCGAGGTGAGCAAGATCTATGGGTGGCTCGAGAAGGAGAGGAGGCTCCAAAGTTTCCAGAGTCAAGTCCAGAGAAAAAGTGAAGCGACGTCGTGAACTCGAGTTTGACCTGTTAGACAACCCCATACTGGAGGCATCCAAGGATACGAAGGTAACACGTTGAGGAAGACTATCCATGAATGTCTGGCAGGCATCTTGGATGGATATCGCGTCAGAAACAAGATCTTGGCGCGAATTATCGGAGGCATCCTCAGACGACGACCCATCCAATATTTGTTCCGCCAACGTGTCAAACCGCGTCTTGGTATCTTCCAAACGCGCTTGAAAATCGTGAGTTTCGTCACGGATAACAGTCATCGCGAGAGCCTGTTTGTTAATACTGTCGGCAAGTCGAATCATCTGTTGTGTATGCTCGAGGATTGCAAGTAGCCCATCACGACGTTTGATGAGGTATATGCGCAAACCTAGAGCCCCGGACTGAGGGAGGGCAGAGATGCCTGTTTGTACGTCTTGAACAAACCTCTCCTGCAAAAGCGCGACCTGTTCTGCCGCATTGTCCAGTGTCCTGGTAGACAGAGGCAAGGAAGCGTTAGAGCTTTCGGGAGTGGGTGGTAGATGACCTGCAGTGCTTGATTTCCACTTTTGTTGTTCCATGAGGTCGCCCAGCTCCACCCGGATTGTGCCGAGGCTTGTAAGAATGGAACCTGCAGAGACCCAGACCCTCCGCGCATCCCGAAGAAGACTGACACGTTCAGTTATCATCGCACGGACGTGTTCCGATTGGGCCTTTACGGCATCTAAGCGCTGAATCGATGACACTAATTGATCCTTGAAGCCGGGTTCGACATTGATGTCCCCTAGACCTAGGAGGGAAGCTCGAGCAATAGGCAGGACGCTACGGGCCTCTTCATCAGATTTGTCCAGCCGTTGCAGGAGGGGAGGGAGGAGGGCAAGGAAAGCAGCGTGCTTCGTCTCACGCAAACAAGATTCCGATGTAAGGTCTGGAGGGCTGCCATCCCCATCGGAAGATTCGACGCCGTTGAGTATATTGTGTAGAATGGAGTCATAGGCATTGGAAAGTTCGTTCGAGGAGGTGACACTGTGTTCGGCTTTTCTCACGGCTTCACATGCGGCGTGGTATTCGAGAGTGCTCCTCTCCAGCCTTCGAGCCAGAGAAAGACCGACTTCTAATTCTTCGCCAAGCACCGTCGTGATGGAGTAGTTCGCACTCGGTTGGTCTGGAAAGAGGGCATGAGTCGGGCGAGGGAAGCCCGACACACGAGAAGAGGGGTTCTCGCGAGAGGAAAGCCTCTTGATGATAGAGGAAGAGCGCGCAGAGACAATGGAGTCTTGTCGAGAGGAGGGATGAGCAAGGTGAGCGGCTTCCATGTCACCGAGTAGGCTTTGTGCCGACGTCTGGTCTTTCATCGTCTCCACATAAAATTCATCAGCCCTATGCAATTATCAGCACATTTCTACGGAAGAGAGGAAAGAGACGACTGACTTTCGCCACTGAGTAACGACGCTCATGATAAATCTTCCCACATTCTCCATCTCAGTAATACCCTGTTCCTCTAATTTATCTTGTTCATCCAAGAGCTCATCTGGAACGGGCTTTCTGGAGTTGTCGATGAGTTTATCCAGCGCTTTCCCAGCAGCCGTGATCTTTCCATGGCGCAAGGTCGAGATGCGGCCAGCGAACTGGGCCGCCTCCCTGGAGAGAGCCTCGGCTTGTTTAAAGCGCGCACCACGCGAGAAGCCGGATGGGAATGAAATGGAAGATTCTGATGTTAGGGAAGTGGCAGAGCCTCGACGAGTGAGTGCAGGGGCAGGGGCAGGGCCCTCTGTTAGAGGGAGGGTGTCATAGACGGATGGAGACCATCTCGCGCGCTGAGACAGGAAGGTTTGCAGGTCGAACAACAGCCGACGACGGTCTGCCCATGCCGCACAGCGTTGTTCCTCCCAGGTCAAACGGACGCCAAGTAGATCCAAGTTCTCAGACCTGTCCCGCAGAAGGTGCAGGAGTTTGTCGAATTCGTATATGGTCGTCAACGTAAGCTCTATGATGTCCGTGTCTTGTGGGGATAAATTACGTTTTGAGGCCGCTGCATCGGTGGGTCAACCTCAAATGAAGGAGGGAAGAAAGGAAGGAAGGAAGGAAGGAAGCGAGAAGATCACTGCTCGACACTGACCCATGGTGAAGTTCTTAAACTTTTTGAGTTCACCGGAGTCAAATATCTCCGTTTCCCTCTCAATTTTTTCGTGCTCGATAAGCCACTGGTCGAGTTGCTCCCGGGTAGGAATTCCTGACACTGCTGCGGCTGAGGCGCGCACAGCGTCCAGGTCGGCAAAAAGTTCTATGGGAGGCATGCTTTCCAGGAGCTTTTTTGGGGATATCGTCAAGCAGAAAAATAGCGAAGAAAGGGGTATCTGGATACACACCTTGATCTTTTCCATAATCCATACTTTGCGTTCGCTGAATGCCTGTAGTTCCATGACCTCGTGAGACTCCAATGCTTGTTCGAAGCCCTGTTCGGAGGTTACTTCGGTGCCAGGGTTTTGTGGGGGTGGGGGGTGAGAGGCCAGTAGGGTTTCCAGAGAGTTATAGTGCATATGGTCGAGGGGACCCGCCTGCTCGACCAGGGGTGGGGTGGAATCGTTAGCGGTGGGTTCCATATGTCGGGATGGTTCCGAAGACTTTGACATGGTTCACGGAATGGTTAAAGAGATCAGAAAGTAGCAAGCAGAGGCAAACGCATGTCCGGACAAGAAAAGGAAAGTGGAATGCTGACAGAAGCGCCAGCTTGAACTTGCATGTGTTGGGAAATATCACGGTGACAGTCTGCACAGCACACAGCACAGCTCAAACAACTCGTACCCCCATTGCTGACTAAGCGTCCCTACACCGAGTTACTTTTACTTCTACTCTACCCGTTGAGCTATCTCGTGAGTTTTCGGTAGAGCCGCTCTTCTGCTGGTACAGTGTCCACAATGAGCTTGACCCGGCATTTTTTGGTTGCAACGGGAGAAACTCACATCATGATTCCCATCAGCGGTCTGACCCTTACCCATACCTTCAAGTTGCATGGCAACAACCCGAAGCCGTTCAACGCCTCTTCCATCGAATCTAGGCGTGGAGAAGCCCTGCTGAAGTTCAATCTCTTGCATGAATGCCGCCACATCGGCGAGAGATGACCCCAACTCCCGCATACGCGAGATCTGGACTCTACATCGCGCGGTGGTGTGCGTAAGAAATCATTCAGTCACCCCAACTCGAGTAGAGTAGAAGAGCAAAACAATGCACGTACCGATTGGATGCTATGAGCTCTTGAACTTGATCCCGCATCCGCTCATCTTCGCCCGCACGCGCCCTTCGCATCCGCCGCGTCTTTCTGCGCAAGTGCTCGAGTCCCCCCTTCGTCTCAGTAATCATAGCCCGCAGGTGTTCATGCTGCTCTCGCCTGACGGAAAGCTCTAGCATGACGGATTTGAATTCATGATGAAGACCGCGCGTCGACACCCTCAGCTCGTCAATCTTCCGATGTAGGTTATTGACGCTCCGTCGTAGGACGAGAAGTGGTATCAGGGCCGAGGGCAGAACCAGAGCAGAAAAGATGATTAAGCGGGTCCCAAGTGTCGGCCCAGAGGGTTTGTCTGTGGAGATTGCTAAGGGTGCAGATGCGGGTGCAGATAGGTCGCACAAGGCACCAGAGGGGGAAATAGTTTCGTGGTCAGTCTGTTGTGAAGCCATTGGCCGGGATTGAGAGGTTGAAGTTAGTAAAATCGAGACTAATCATTGACTATCCTGGGCGAACGGGCAGGCAAGTGAGGCGGTTGCACGAGTTGTACGCCACTAACACAGAGATAATCAGGTTACGTCATCGACATCAAAAAGCCCAAAGAAATGCATGTTCAACTGGAAAAAGCAGAGTAAAAGTACATCAATCATCATGGTCGTCATTATCTACTGAGAACGAGTTCGGGACAGCATATGGAGCATGGCAATACAAGGCGGGCACAAAGTAATACACTCAAAGTTAAAACTAGAGGATATAATGATAGACGGGATATCACGAAAGGTGTCACAAGAGAAAGTCAGATTAAATGTCTCGAGAGAAGATGGGAAGTCCCGATCATCGACATGATGAATTTTTCTTTCGTCACCATACGATCTTGAATATTCGGAATAGTCGGCGGAAAAATCCCTTTTTCTTTTTCTTGGTCGAAGGAGGTGCGCTGTGACTTTGAAAAGGCGATAGCCGATAAGGAGGGGGCCTCGAACGGGCTGCAGTTAGACTACAAGTCACGAGGAGAGAAGGATGAAAGGTAATCTCACCTCATCTCGTCAACCACCACAGGGTAGTCTTTTCTTAATGCCGCCTTCGCGAGATCGATCTCGCGGAGATGTGCCAGACGCACACTATTGGGCACCGAAACTTTGCGTCTCCACATAGCAAGGCTATTGCCACTTTTTGAAGGGAGAAATACGAACACGATAACCTGCATCGCTGGGTCATAGAATCCAACAGATTCTTGCAAGAGACGATCGCGTGTTTCCACGACGTCTTCGTAGGTGAGCCAGTCGAGGGCTGGATCGCCATTTGATGGACTGTCGTACGATGCATTAATGAACAAAGCACCGCGCTCCCGTGTTTGTAGGAACTTGTTCAGCTGAAAATCATTGAGAGGGCAGAAATGGCGGGCGAGGAGGGAATACGCACACCAAATGCCCCGACACCGTGGGCATTGTCATGCAACCATTCCAGGGCACGATAAACTCGCTCATCTTTGTCATAAGGGAACTGCCAGTGTATGCGGTCGCGGGCCTTACGTTCTCGTCCGAAGAAGGCATTCTCAACAGACTTGAGGGCTTCCCCGTAAGACTCCAAGAATTCTATGTTTGCATAGTCATGAATCGTATTGCGACCGCGGGACAAACCGGGAGAAAAGGCCTCGAGTGGATCTTGTGCGGTGCCATTGGCATAGGCCATAGTTCTTGAGGGCATAGGGTAAGGGGAATTTCCGGTGGGGGCCGGAACAAACGGGCTCGACACAGTCTCCCGGTAATTTCTCCGTCCGGTGACGTCGTTCCACCCGTCGCTGTCCGTATACCCTTCACTATCCAAGTCTCCTCGCCCTGCTTCGCCAGAGCCCCACTGGTCCCAGACGGCCTCCTGCTTTTCTCCCCACCCGGCTTCTTGCTGGCCCCATCCATAGCCTTCTTTGTCCCAATTTGAGTTCTCCTGTTCCCATCCCGGGTTCCCTTGGGCCAGCGCCGGGTTCACTTGTTGCCCACCCCAACCATTGGGCGCGCTCTGCTCCTGAGCTCGTTTTTCCTTCTTGCTTTTTTTTGATTGTTTGGTTGTATGCATTGAACTTTGGGCAGAGCCCCGACCAGAACGCTGGTGAGGTTGTCTGGATGCGCCACCTCGGGGGCTCATGGCCGGGTCGAAAGTCATGCGCTGCCCCTGCGGAGGAACTTCAGCCCGATCGCTAAAAGGGACGTAAGAGTCATGGCTAGCGAAGGTGACGCGACCTTGTTGGCCGTATCCCATATCAAAGGGCTGGGGCTGGGGCGGGGGTGGAGCGAACTGTCGGCTATTTGCCATAGCTTCTGCACTCCAATTTTGCCAGCTAGATACACCAGCAGTCGCACCAGAGTCTTGTCGGGAACGGGATGGTGGCACCCCCGGAGGCGGTGGCCCAGGTGGCGGGCCAGGCGGTGGTCCCGGTGGTGGTCCAGGCGGTGGTCCCGGTGGTGGTCCAGGTGGTAGTTGTGTTCCCGCGTGAGTTGGTCGAGCAGCGCCGTAAGCCCCTTGAGGATTATGACCCCATGCAGCAAAGGCGGAAGCCCCAGGGGGAGGGGGTCCATTTAGAGGAGAAGTCGTCTGCTGAGCCCAGTCTTGTTGATATTGCCCCGTGTCCCAAGCCTCCGTCTGACTTGGTTGATGCGCCCACTGGCCTCCTTGACTGTACCCTTGATCATAGGCTCCGCCCTCGGGCCATGCTGTCTCCCCATTCTGCCATGTTTCTCCGCCTTGCCCATAGTTGCCATAGCCTTCATAACTAGTTGGATCCTCGGGAATAGGCGCTGTATTAGTGTGCGAGAGAGGTCAAGCAGCTAGAAGAGGGGATGGATCACACGATCTGCTACACACCTAAACCACCTTCCCCTCCTGCATCTTCTGGGATTGGTGCTCTGGCTTTCCCTTTCTTTGGTCGCGGCATAGGGGATGGATAAGACCGGGCTGGATTCCCACCACGTTAAGCGGTAAAGGCGACCAACCAAACCAGAAGACGACGTATGAAAGCAGAGTCAGTGATCGAATCACCGACAAAGTAGAACTGGGAGAGGCTGCGACACCCTGTTGGGCACGGATGGGTGCAGGCGAGGAAGAAAAAGACCAAACCAAGTAGAGTATAGTGCACGGACTGGCCGGTTTACTTGGGTTGATGCACAGGTTGCTGATTTGACAAATGAACGTGAGAATTTATATCCACATATGAACATCCTAATAATCGATCTCCCAGTCTAGATTCCTTTCCGTCCAAAATGGCACAACCTCCTGTGTCTTCAGCGAGTACTTCCTCGACACAGCAGTCTTCCGCTTGCGCAGCCGGACGATATTGTTTCCATCGTCGGTAGAGGTGACCTCTTTCTTGTAAAATGCCCTTCCATTCTTACTCACAAATCCCTCTAGCTTATCCAACGCGCCGAACGACTCGAGAAGGTGGGCTGTCAAAGGAAGCAAGATAGGGGATGTATAGATGCCTGCTGCGCAACCATGATCAGGTGAACTCGTCGACTTCTTCACAGAAGGATGTGGAGCAGAATCAGACCCGAGGAAAAACCGTGGGTGACCTAAACAAGTTAAAGCATCCGCATCTCACACATAGAGGGCTCAACCTTACCCTCTCGAATCACCTCACGCAAAGCCTCTCGGTCATCAGGAAATTTTGCGACAGGCTTGCAGTAGTTCCAAGATTGCCCAGCCCAGTCATCGACGGTGAGTGCAAGATGGTGCGCGGTTATCGTGCAGGCCACAGTGCCACTGAGGGACTTGACGGTTTCCACTGCTGCTCGCGTCGTGGCATGCTCGAGGACAATGCGAAGCCGCGGGAAGTGAGCATGGAGTTTCCTTAGGTGGGGTAAAAATGTTGGCTCCGCGTTTATTACATGGATGTTCTATTCCGAGTTAAGCCGGGAGACTCAGTAGGGAGCTCTCAAGACGTACTGCCGATGCATCTGACGGCACTTCACCGTGAAGATTGAGCACCATATCTACATCTTGCATAGCCTCGAACACAGGATAATATGCTTCGTAGGACTCTATACCACCATCAGAGTTAGTTGTGACACCTCTTGGATATGATTTCACTCCTATGTGGACATGAGGACCGGATTAGGATTCGTTTCGAAGGATGAACGAACCGACGATCCCAGCAGACTTTGCCTTACGAACTTCGTCTGGAGTAAGATCGGGCGAGAGATACAAAGTCATAAGAAACTCCATCTCCGGATCTATTTTCTCGAGTATAGATTTGTATTCTAGAGCTCGATCCGTGGTAGTGATGGGCGGGGTGAGATTTGGCTGGTAAAGCTCCTTAGATCCAGTGATAATTAGTTGTCATGGGCGACTTTTACCATTACATATGCGAGGCGGAACCCGCCATCTCTGACATGAGGTGTGACGAGCTCTGATAGATCACCCTGGCGAAGGTGTACATGAAAATCTGCAGGAGACGACACTGAGATGGTGGTGGTACTCATTTTGATCGATAAATACAAGATAAGATCTGATTATCAGTTAATCAAAGCACGACCACGTGATTGGCGGTTGGAACGCGCACGGCATTGAACACGGTTGACCTTCTTCTCCCCTCCTTTACACGTTCGCGTCTACCCTCCATTTCCTCCCAAATCATGGTACCCTCCGGGTCGATAACTGTCGCGGGCACGTCATTTCTTATATATACACCAAGGATTTCTTCTCATCGTTCTGCTCAGTTCGCGTGCGGCCACCGTCATCTTGGGAAGCCGCCAGACTGCCAGACCTTGCTTATGACACTACCATTCGAGGAGATGGCGCGCTTTCTATCCCAGAACGCCCATCAACATCCTACTCTTCAGTTCGCGAAGTTGTACAAATTATCGACGACCGCATCCTTACCTTCGATCCGGCTGAACCAGATCAAGCCAAGGCCTTCGTTGAGCGTGGTTTCTTACCACCAGGTACCAAACGGTACAAGGACAGACGCTTCATGTTTGACAAGGTGTTTCGACCCGAGGCTTCCCAACAAGAAGTGTATGATGCAACTGCCCGCCCTTTGTTGCAGAGGCTATTGGACGGGTTCAATACGACAGTGTTCGCATACGGGGTAAGCTTATTATACGATGTTTTGGAGTCGGTGTATGCATACTGAGCTTATTTTTCCCCGAAGGCAACAGGTTGCGGCAAGACACATACTATCAGTGGAACAGATTTCGACCCAGGAGTCATCTATCTAACAATGGCCGGTCTCTTCCAACTCATTGAGGATCGAAAGGATGACTACACTGCTGAAGTGGTCGTGACATTCCTTGAGATATACAACGAGGAGATCCGGGATCTTCTCGCTGATCCAAGCGCTCCAACAATGCGAGGCGGTTTGCAAATACGTGAGGACAAGTCCGTCAAGGTCGTGGGTCTAACGGAACTCCGACCAAAATCTGCGGAGGAAGTCAAAGACATAGTCCTTATGGGCAACTCGCGGAGAACCCAGTCCCCGACACACGCCAATGAGACATCATCCCGCTCACACGCAGTCTTGCAAGTTCATGTTACCCAGTCACCTAGGACCGCCTCGTTGACGGAAGAACGCTTTATGGGCACACTCTCTATCATTGACTTGGCTGGTAGCGAGCGGGCTGCTGCCACCACTAATATGGGACAACGAATGGTGGAGGGCGCCAAAATTAACAAGTCCCTGCTGGCTCTCGGCAACTGCATTAATGCGCTCTGCGAAAGCGGCGGCGCCGTCCGCCATGTCCCCTATCGTAATAGCAAGCTCACACGCTTATTGAAGTTCTCTCTCGGTGGGAACTGCAAGACAGTCATGATTGTCTGTGTCGCGCCGACATCCCTGCACTTTGATGACACTCACAATACGCTCATATATGCTGAGCGCGCTACCAAGATAAAGACACGCGTTGTGACACGAAACGTGGTCAATGTAGATCGACATGTCGGCCAATATGTCGAAGCTATCAATAGGCTCAATGCCGAGGTCGCCGAACTCAAAGCTAAATTGGCTGGCAAGATTAACTCCGAGGGGGAAATCTTGCGTCGGAAGAAGGCAGAGGCGCAGGCAGAGGTCGAGCGTGTAAAGAACGACATGCAAGTCCGTGCAGAACAGATGCAGACGTCGATCCAGGACGGTGCGATGTGCGCTGGAAAACTCTCGGCGGCGCAGTGCAGGCTCCATGCCATCCGTTGTCGGTTCAATGAGCTTGACCAACAAGCT
>QLOT01018652.1:0-12399 GCA_003313875.1 Russula aff. compacta | reverse complement strand
GCTGCATACGCGGCGGGCCGGGATGTTATCTTTGCTATATTACATAACCAATATGGGGGACTGTAACAAATCGAGTCATCGTCATGGCATAAATTAGCTGTAATTTTTTTTTCTACGGCAGCGTTGTTCATCATGTCGAACAACAGGTGCTTTTGGCTACGTTGTGAGAAGAAGCCACTCGAGCACCGAGCAGCTCTCACTCCTACCACGGCCCGCAAGCTCATTGAATCTGGCTTCAAAATTTACGTTGAGCGCGACCAGCAGAGGATCTTCGAGGATTCGGAATACGAAGCGTACGCTCGCCCCAATCCACCGTGAACCATGTTGTTGACCCAGGTGATCAGAGTTGGGTGTGAGCTTGTCGAGAACAACTCATGGCCCAGTGCCCCGACTAGTATACCCATCATTGGATTGAAGGAGCTGCCCGAATCCGATACCCCGCTTTCCCATACGCACGTACAATTCGCGCATTGCTACAAGCAACAAGCAGGCTGGTCGTCCGTTCTCGCCCGCTTTCACCGCGGAGGTGGAACTCTATACGATCTGGAATTCTTGAATGACACGAACGGCAGGCGCATTGCGGCATTTGGATTTCATGCGGGTTTCGCTGGAGCCGCGGCCGGAGCGTTGGCATATGCTGCGCAAAAGAATGGTGAAAAAGCTGGCCGCTTGGAGCCATATCCTAGCGAACAGGCAATGGTAAGCGATGTGCGAGCCAAATTCGGAGGTGGGGAAAAGAACATCAAGGCCCTTATCATTGGCGCACTCGGACGCTGTGGACGTGGGGCTGTTGACCTTTTCCGGAAAATCGGGCTTGATGAGTGCGTCTGCACTGTTCGGAATATGACGTGGCTTGATCTCGCGCGTATAGAGATAACATTATCAAATGGGACTTGGACGAAACGGCCAAGGGCGGGCCCTTCCAGGAGATACTGGATGTTGACATCTTTGTCAACTGTATCTACCTTACGACGCGTATCCCTCCATTCATAACCGAAGAACAAATCCACTCCGCGAGGAACACGCGACGGTTAAGTGTTGTTGTGGATGTGAGTTGTGATACGACGAACCCCAATAATCCGATTCCCATTTATACGGTGAATACCACTTTCCTCGAGCCGACGGTTGCGGCGGTTGCCGGGTGGGTCAAATGAATGGTTTTGTTCGTTACGGCCACGGCTAATGGTAACCAACAGTGCTGGAAGCCCGAGCTTGGAGGTCATCGCAATTGATCATCTCCCCACGCTACTCCCCCGGGAAGCGTCTGAGCAATTTAGCGCTGACCTGCTGCCATCTCTGCTAGAGTTTCCTGATAGAGAGCATGCGCGTGTTTGGAGAGATGCCAAAAAGATATATGAGGAGAAATTAGCGGAGGCAGCAAAAGTGGAGAACGTGAACTGAGACCAATGATAATGATAATAATAAGCTTGTCCGTTGTATTATCCGTCGCGATGGTTCGTCTCCAGGCAAATGAAAGGCAAAGAAGGCCCGACACGTAGTATCGCATCTTTGGCTGCTCCCTTCACCCCTTCTTCTCTCTCTCCCTTTATTTCACTGGGGTGTCCAAATCTCCTCCTGTGCTCTAATCACACTGGTGCTGGCCGCCTCACACATCTTCACCGTCTAACCCGCGTTACACTCCCTCTATTCATCTTCATCTATGCCTCTCCCAGACCTGTCCCTTCCTTCTATTTCAATCTCCCTCGCGCTCCCGGAGGACCCCCCTGTAGAGCCGTTCTCTCCTTTTGATCTCCAACCCCCTTCCCCTACTAGCCACGAAGACGGTTACAGACCTTCGCATCTCAGCCCTCCGCCCGTGCTTTCTCCCCGTTTTTGCAGACAACCTTCTCCTCTACGCCCCACCGATACTCTACCCGTTGCCAAAGGTCTCGATCGTAGCCGGTTTGAGGCACTTCTCGCGTCTACGAGGGAGAGAAATGCCAGTGCGAAGAAGGAGCCTGACCTGAGGAAGGAGCTGGCGATGAAAGCCCACAAGAGCAAGCAATGTACGCTCCCTTTGAATCCTTATTTTTTGGTCTTGTGCTGAACATTTTTAGTGGAACGTCGTGCTCTATTTCTGTCCAAGGTCCAAGCCCCTCCCTCCCCCACGGCTACGGCCCTGCCAAAGACACCTCCCGAGTCCCCGGCAATTTTCCACTATTCCCTACCCTCCCCAGGTCTCGATTCCCCACTGGCCTTATTCGAGTCTTTGCAACAGAAAAATCCCACCGGACCTGTCCAATACCCCTCTGTCCAGCCGTGGGTTGAGCACGTACAATATCGCCAACTCAAGGCTGCCAGCATGCGTCCCCCTTCTCTGGAACAGATTACGGCACGCCTGAGCTCCCATGGGCATTCGGCAACCGCTAAGGACGAGTACCACCGCCCTCCCATTCCTCTGCCCGTATTTCTCCGTTCCCCTTCCCGCACGAGGAACACTAGGAGCCCTTCGCCGCCTCTAGTTGTGCCGTCCGAAGAAACAGATGGCCAACAAAAAGTTGAGTCTGAGATCGTGCTGCCAACCCCAGAGGCCCATACTGTCTCTGGCCCAACACTGCAAGTCACAACCACTATGATCCCCCGGGCCTCTGGGCCATCTTCGATCGAACTCACGGAGGTTAATCTCAACGCCTTCAACTCGCGTACGCTTACTGGCCGTGATATGATGTCGAAACTCAGGCGTCGTACATCCGGGCTCCCGTCTGCGAATGACGTGAGTGGCCGGAGTGCCGATGAAGATGAGCGCCGCGCCAGGCGAATCAGTGCCCCCGCCGAGCTACCTAAGCGTGAGCGTGATGGGTTTGCCCATCCTGTCCTTGCACTCCCGGGTGCGTTTTGATGTCTTGTCCCTGTTTCATGGGAAACTCGATGTGTGCATCGACCCTACCACGCCGACTGTTGATTCATAATTTGGACTTCTCTCATCCGCCTGCTGTACAAGGTAGATCGGAGATGTTTATCTGAACAGACATTATCTTTTGTGACCGTTGGGCCGATTATTTATGTACTCTTATCGCCGTGAAAGTTTGTACATTGGTGGGTGCGCTAGTCTTCCTTCCGCGGTCCTGCACCACAGCTCGTATTTCCTTCTTCATCCCACCTCCTGCACGGCTGTGCCATGTAGTTGCTTTGTTAGTATCGTCTATAGCCATCCAACCATGCACTGTTCTAGTGTATTCACTCGTCTATCATAGTACACTAGACTGGATGAACATCCGGGACTTGCATGATAATTACTTTTTGGGAAGGCGGGTTTGGAAGTTCAGCATAGCATAATACATGCAGGTAAGCTACACAACTACCAACCAGCCTCGTAAGGCACACAGGCTACAGCTAAGCGGTGAATCAACAGTACAACGGTTATATAAGTGCGAGGCAAGTCGCCACTAACCGCCCCCGGCCCTGCGTCCCCGTCCGGCTGTCATACAGGCAAGCCCATCACCATCCAAGAACCTTTACACGCGTAGCAGATCTCAACAGATACAAGACAACAAGACATTGATAAGGAAAAGTTACCCTGAGGCAGTGAAGCGAGAGGGTGTCGATGGTGGTCTGAACAGATCCAAGACATGCAAGCGGCGCTCTGGCATGACGCTGTCAGTTAAGAGAGGTAGACTTTCCGTGGACCACCCACGGTAGTCCAACCTAGCATGGTCATCCAAGCCCTCGTCATCCGAATCAGCGAGTGGATCAATGTTTTGCATACGATTCCATGACTCTGTGTTACAAAGTCAGCGCGGGACAAGGATAGCCCGTAGGAGGACTTAACGGCGTAATAACGAGTAATCATCTCGGTGTTCGAACCAATGCTCCCTGGTACGCACGCTGGCGTTGACTACCACGAGTACAGTCACTCAGTCGGTCATAGATCACTGAAGGGATCGAACCTGTCAACGGGACGGGCTGCATCGGCTTGACTTTGCCTCCATTCGTGGGGACGTAGTGATGAAAGGTGGTCCTATTCCCATCTGGTACATAGTACTGCTGAGCGCGAGCCCGACGTGCTGAGGAAGATTCGGCGTCTACAAATATACTAGATGGGTGTCTCGCATTCGAAGACCATGCAAAGGGCGAACCATGTGAAGAAGAGCCAGACAGTGTTCTTGTAGTTTTGTCGAGCTCGCCGCCAGCAACTAACTCTTGCAAAAAACGGCTCCTAGCCTGCGCCATCTTCCTACCCCACTCTAGTTCTTCTGGAGGGTCGATGTTTTCCTGCGCTTGCGCTTCTCTCGATAGGCGATGTAGCCATGGTACTTTACCAATATTGCGACGAGCATGATCATCGGAAAAAGGGTTCGCCACATTGGGACCCTCGTGATAATAGAATATCATCCAGAGAAACGCCCTCGCGCGAGCGGCTGAGGATATATTGATGGGGAGGAAGAGATCTACGAATTCCACGTCGGGCTCGAAGTGGACAGGCATCAAAGACTGACTACCTATCAGATGAGTGATGCGAAAGTACATGATAACTCACGGAGGAATAATTGACCAGGACAAATATCAAGTTGACAACACTGGTTGGGGGAATATGCCCAGCTTTCTGAACGGAAGACTGTTAATATGCAAACGCTAGACCACTGGAGACCTAAATTCGTACCGCGCGGGCAAGGATATCAGCCGGGGTAGACGGAGGTGCTGACTTCTGCTCTCCGGGTAAGAAAGCTGCCTTGAGGCAGTTCTTTATCCTGGGAGCATCCTGTACATTCCCATCCGTCTTCTGTAGGGATGGAACCGGGTGATAACTTCTTAAGGCGGTTTTCATCTCGGGAAAGACTGGAGAAGACATGGGTTTCAACAGAAGGGTAAGGTGGGGAGGGACCGATAGGACATACAGGCCATGGTGGTATTGATCCTGCCTACGTTCGTAAGTAGAGATATCTTTGCAAATTCTACGGCAAAGGCTGGAGTTTCGAGCATCTTATCTCTCATGACTTTTGAGCATTTTGCTGAATTGTAGAGGGCATGTATATAGAGGTCGCAAAAGTTGACCTTGGTTGGAGGTTTGCCAGGAGTTTCGTCTGTGAATGCCAAGGTCTTGTCATTGAAGATGTGGTAGAGGAAGGCATATTGGACATCGTTCCGAGTGAGGATCTCTGAATCTCCTCGCTTTATGGCGAGTGTTTTCCGTGAGACATACTGCGGTCTGGGCAGGGATGAACAGGGAAAGCGACAAAAGTGAAGAGGGAGACTGACTGAGTGGGCATTCGATCCATCATTGTGCGGTGCGCATGACCCGCTCATCTTCAGCCGCTCACAGTCTCTGTCTTGTCCTTGACACGAGGCCCATCAATATCGTACATGTTCCCTCCTTACTCGGTACCCCGCCTAGCTGCCCTCCTACGCTTTTATCACCCTCGCACAATGGCCAGCTTTGCAGCTCGACCGGCAGTCTCGATATCATACTCTTCCCTCGTCTCTGCCCCTTCAACGCTTTCACATCTCATTGGTACGTCGGTATCGTATCCCATGTCGAAATGCTCTGTCTACAGCCCACTCCACCCCACAGAGCAGGCTTTCGGCTCGGGTCCGGACTGTCTGGGAATCATTATCGTCCGCGACCTTCCTCCGAAATATCCAGGACTAAGAGAAAGACTATTGAAACTCTCCCATGCGTTTGCTCGGCTCGATGAACCTGTCCGAGAAAGCTATACAGACCCGAAAAGTAGATACAGGTTCGAGTCAATGTTTACCCTTATCGCTGGCTGATTATCTTCAGCTTTGGGTGGTCCCACGGAAAGGTACGTCGGCATCATGCGCTCGGCACCCATCTCCATCAGTGACGCACAACCCAGGAGATCATGAATGGAAAACCAGGTATGGACAGTACCCTATTACAGAAATACTTCTCCGACATTCGAGCAGATACCCTGAAAGGATCTTATTATGCGAACCCTATCATTGATACGCCTTCTATCCATCCCAACTTTCAGGAAGCATATCCGGAGTATTACGGTACCAATATATGTCAGTTCTCACATGTCGTCCGCAAATGGCGTCCAAATTTCACAGTATCCCAGGGCCCAACAACGAGAAGGGTATCGAGGGCTTTGAACCCGCGTTCAAGGAGCTTGGATCGTGCGTGTGCGCCCGCCTCTGCCCCATGGCAAACTCCGACGTTGTCCTCCCAGCTTCGTTTTCGACGTTGGCGTCAAACTTGCAGCCGCTTGCCAGCCATTCGCCTCCCTATACCTAAAAGACTCCTCAATTTCCCTGTCCAAAATGATCAGCTCTCGAATCACCAAAGCGCGGCTTCTGCACTACTTCCCTCCGTCACCTGAAAGTCCTCTACCCGCAGAGGATGAAACGATTGACAGCTGGTGCGGCTTTCATGTCGATCACTCACTCCTTACTGGCTTGTGTTCGGTATGTTGCTTCTACTCCCCAGTGTGATTTTGAAGCAAAAGGACCATCTGCTTCCGACGTGACAGGCGTTGTACATCCAACACCCCCCCGGAGTTCCTCCAAAGGCAATTCCCTCGCCCTCGCCCTCTTCCGGACTTTACATCCGGACTCGTGGTGGTGATTTGACGAAGGTTACCATACCCCCTGACTGTCTGGCCTTCCAAACGGGTGAAGCGCTCGAACTCGCGACTGCAGGCAAGTTACGGGCGACTCCCCATTGCGTCCGAGTGGGTGCAGGGGATGGTGCCGAGTACGTCTCTAGAGAGACGTTTGCCCTTTTCATGCAACCAGACGTCAATCAGCGCATAAGTGAGGCGGAGACGTTTGGTGAATTTAGCAAGCGTATATTCGATAGTCACTACAATGACGTTAATGTACAGTAATGCATAGGTCTACTTTGGAAGAGAGCCTGTGTATACAAACCACGCGGGGGTCCAGATTAATGGAATCTATCAGGAGGATGTGGAGACCAATGCGTGCAAGAAATGACAATAGGTGCTGATTGGACCTCCTTACAAATCTACGGAGGGCTCCCGGAAGCAGAGGAAACTGTCCGCCGGCGGTGACCGAGTGCGTCTGGTAGGACTGATAACATGGCGGCGGTGAGGCTATTGCGCTTGGAGAGCTTCGCACCCTTCCCATTAAGTGAGGAGCCTACAGAGGAGTGTAGGTCGTCTGGATCAGAAACGACACTCCAGTCCTCACTAGGGGGCCCGCCACCATTCGAGCTTGCCCCAGAGCGAGTCTCGGGCCTGCTGGGAGGTGACGAGGGTGTCCTCCTCTCTCGTATGGTTGCATCTTCCGCGTCGTTTATATCACCCGTGTGTTCATCAGGCGCACCCGGCCGTTTAATGAGTGTTCGAGCGTATTCCATGTCCCGGTAGATGGCTTCAATGGCCGTAGCAACACCATTTTCCTGCACGATAATACTCAGTACTAGAACCCGGGCTTGGGGGAAAGGGCGTACGGATCGAATCTGTTCACCGATCAGTTTCGCACGGGAGATTTGTCTCTGGTCTGTTGTGGCTGCGATGAGAGCCTCAGCAAGATTTTCGACAGTCAGCTTGCGAACACCGGTGCCAATGCCAAGAGCCTCCACGCGATCAGCCCAGAAGAACTGGTCGCCGAAGAAAGGACGAATAATGGTCGGAATCCCCGCTGATAGGAGGCCTCAACAACAAGAGTGTAAGAGACAAGAATCACATACCTCGGAGACTGGCGCCGGTCGTTCCCGCTCCACCATGGTGACACGCTGCGTCTATCTGTTTGAACAACCAGTCGTGGGGAACGGAGGAGATAGGATATATCTCCTGGGGTAGCGGCTCCTCGGGTTCGGTCGCTTCTGCCTTGTTCTTCGACAGCCTGTCAGACCAACCTTTGGAAAGGATGGCATGCACTCCACTCCGCACGATGGCATCGATAACGGTGCGTGTCATACCCTTCGGATCCGACACCACGATACTTCCAAAGCCAACGTACACGAGTTTCTTCTTGGACTTACGAGCCATGTCGATGAACTTAATCAAGTCCGCAGAAGGCTGCCATTTCTTAGACCCGACGTTAGCATCATCCAGAAACCAGTACCCTGGGATCTGGTCAGTAAAAGTATGCGAAAGGCAAGATAAGTACAGACCCGTAATCCGGATCCATTCTGGCCAGTCTAGAGGCGCAGAGACAACAGTCGGGCTAAAGTTGTAAAGAAATGGGATTTTATGTGGCTCCATCTTGTCCAAAGATGTACTAGGAAGTCCCAGGGTGTTCCGTCGCCATCGATTGATTTGTCCGGATGTTCCCCTCCAGAAAACTTGGTCAAACATCACGTACGTCTGTTTTCATATTAACGAGAAGAGATTACATCACATTTAAAGGACACACCATATAGTTGTAACTGCCGCCCATCTAAGGAGGTGTCAGGGGTGTCATGTACAATCGGAATGATCACGCACTTTGTGCTCGGGAACGGCAAAGGCATGAGGATAAGCTCTGTCAGTGATGTGAGATGATGTCAGCCCCAAGTGCGAGAAACTTGCCTTGTTCTCGACCATGTCATAGTGAATGCCCTAAAGTACGGGATGCGAAGAGCTTCTGCTATATGGTATCCAGCCATGGCACTAGGGCTTTCCACCAGGACATCTGTACCCTGACATGCTTCCCAGGACGTTTTCAAAAGATCTTCAATCCACCCTCGGAACTGCCTCGCTCAAAATGGAAATTGCAAAAAATACCTATGGTGATTTCTCACCTTCATTACCCCTTCCTTGAGAAATGCAATCGTGAACGTTCCGTTCTCCACGCAAATGCGCATTAATTCGGCAGGGTCACCTCCGACGTAGCCAAATTCGATGCCATGCTGGGGTTTGTTAGTGCGGTGTTGAATTTGAATAGTCCCTCACTTACAGATTCGATCCAACTCTTGAACTCGCCATGAGTAGCAATCCGTACACGATGTCCCTCCGCAAGCAGTCCCTTGGCAAGTGCAATGTAAGGTTGTACATCCCCCCGCGACCCAATCGTAAGAAAAGTAAAGTGCAGTGACTTCTCTGGCTTAAATGTAAGGAAAGTTGACGATGTGGACGTGAACATTACGGCGGGGACAGAATCACTCATGTTCTCGGGAGGGGGTCTTGGGTCTACATCTTCTCGGAGTGGTGCATGAGTGCCAAGCTCTTCTAAAAGGAGTGCATCACGTTTCCCGAGGGTGGGAGAGACTGGGCCAGATTCTGTTTGGCGTCTTCGCACGTCTTCAATCTGCTTTTCGAGGACACTGATAAAGGCTGATCTACGATCCTGTTGACTAAATTCAAGGAAGAGTTCCTCATGACCTTTGACAATGACAACAAGACCGTAGTGGCCGAAGCGGAATGCTTTTGAAGTCTCAGTTGATAGTATATCACGGATGGGAAGGATCATCTAAAAAAAACTTAGTCCCCTGTGGTCACCAGCAGATTACACCTCACCCTCGTCTTCGAAGTTAGGGAGCCACTAGATTTGAAGCATAGATAATTGCATGAGATATAAAGACGACCGAATACGGGGAGAACGCGGAAGAGGTAACCAGGAAAATCTGTTAATGATCAGCTTTTCTGTTGGTGATTACAGCGAAGGACACGAACATCCAAGGAGTCTTTCTTTGTCGTCAAACGCAAATGATGCATGAAACTTCTCAACCATCTCAGGGTCAATGGAGGAGTCTGGTGTCTCCAAGACACTATATCCAAGGTCTGGGCCGTGGCTCGATACCATAGCCTGGTGGGTGCCAGATGAATAAACCTCTGTTACTGCTCTGGCTTCTCCATGCGCTGCTGATTGTTGACCACCTGCGCCTGGTGCAGGGCCCAGGGTTCTCCGGGACATCCGTAACCACGAGGGAACAGAAACCCAGCTGGCTGTCAATGGATATTCCTGAGTAACGTGTGCAGAAGATTCGCTGGGCGAGGTAAAGGGAGGATATGTGTGGCTCGAGGGAATGCCATTACCAGAAACATGGGACTTAGGAATGGGATGGCTTTGGGTGAACTCGTTCGCGAGACTTGCGGGGGTGTCCGAAGGTGAGGGTGGAAGAGCTACTGGAACAAATGACGAATTGTCCCGTTTCTCAACATGAGTGAACTCTTCGTGCTCATCCGGCTGACCTAGGCCAACTACGGCCCGACCGAGAGGGAGTTCTTGGAAAGGACGTAAGAGTGCCGACAATCGAAATGAAGACGAGGGTTTAGGAGTGCCCTCAGGGTAGGTTTGTGCATGCTCTGAGCTCCCGGTACGTGATGTGGAGATAGATCGGGGTACGGTGGTGTCTATAAGTTGTTCAGCATTCAAGGACTCTTGAGCTTCTGGAACAAAGCGCCGCGTGGACGAAATCGCGTCTCGAATCTGCTCGAGTGCTGCCAATATGTCATGAAAATAAGTGAAGAAGTATGAATCAACCGCAAGGTCATCACTCCCGTCGACCACCTTTACTTCGATGGTCTCACGGAAGTCAAGAGCGCTCGATTTATCCACGTCGATAATGGTCGAGTAGGGGATCGCTATCTGTGCTAGCTGTATCAGACGTGAGGGGCTCATGGAGACCTGACGAGTGCACCTTGACATTGTCCCCCATATTCTGCGCCTTGAATATCACCTTTCGGATCGCCTTGACCCATTCAGCCCTACTGGGAACAGAATCTGCACACAGGTAGATGGTCTTCGTGTTTGTTCGAAGGCGTATATCCTTTTCTTGATATGGATCACAAGTGATGGCGTATCTCAAATCTACCATACCACGTGGGAAGTAAGGATCCTGAAAGATAATGTTGAAATATGAACATTAGAGTCTCTGCGCACTCACAGCAGATGACTGATACCAGGAAAGGGTATCATTCTTTAGAATGAACCAGTGTTTAACCCAGCGTTTTGTCCGTTGTGCCTTCTTATGTAGCGATCCAGACTTGAGAACTTGATCCTAACAGAATGAAGTTATTGAAGCGATTGACAGCCAATTTCAAGTGAAAATGACCTCTCTGGATGGCATGTGCGCGAAGAAGCAGAGATAAGAATTAGTTAGGTACATGTAGCCCTGAAGCACTGGGACATGTTGAATCTAATGCCGCATAATTTAATCACGAGTACACCTACAAACCGATCGCATCAACCAACATGGCATTTCTGAAGAAACAGTCGTCAGGAATGTCGTACCAAGTGAATAGATGTAGTATCTACCTGCAATGACTTCATTTATTCCGGCGATATCGAACACCTCGGCAAGCTTCTCTGCCAGCCGAGCTCGCCTGTTCGGCTTCACAGTTTGCACAGTTGACATGCTTCCCGAACGCTCTGCGTGATATCGTAGATCCAGCTTGGGGGAGGTATGCTCTAAAACGGGTGACAGTCCAACAGTCCTGTCTTTCCTACTACCAACTCTACGGCTAGTTGCAACGGACTTGGGAACTTCAAAGTCATCTGCATCTGTATCTTCGTCGGATGTCATTGACCGTTGCAATTGTTCCTGGCCTGAAAATGAGTCGGTGTGGTCGTCTGGTGTGTCGTCAACTTCGGACAGGTTGTTCAATGATTCCCCTCGACGAGAGCGGGCCACGGGGCGGTAAATCGTGTGGATAGAGGATGCCAGGATCGTTGCTAAAGGGCGTTACAGCTCGCGAAGAGTACGGAAGGAGACGTGGCCCACCGTGCTTCCCTTCGTCATCACTGTCTGACTCTGCAGGACTCATGTCGTGGCTCATAGGGTCGTCGTCAATCTCCGGGTCATCGACCAGAGGAAGGGCTTGCAGTGCTTGTATGAGAGTTTGAGTCCCGGCACGCATCTAAGCCCACAACAAGTTAGATAAACGTTGGCGAGGGCCTACAAGACACCTGCCGAAGTATCGCCCTGGAATGTTGGGGGCGAAAGTTGGGGACGCGGCTGAATCGGAGACGAAGGTCGAATGAACGGTGATTCGTCATACATGCCCTGCTTAGAAGGAGAGGTATCCGGACTAGGAGAGGTAGATGAGGAGTCATTGTCGACCACCTGTACAGCAGCAGCGCCTCCTATTACATGCGCAGGTCTTTGTTCAAGATCCGTACAGAAGTGGTAAGTAATCCAAGTACCTTGGAGATTACCAGTACTAGCCGCCTGCCGTTCTTTGCCTTTTCGGCTCTGCGACATAAAACGCTTGGGACTGCCGTGCGGGCTTGGATGTTGGGGCTTCGGGGAGTGCTGTGACTTGGATCCAACCGACTTGCTCCTTCCTAGTTTGTCCGACGTTCGTTCGACGACTCTCCGAACAATTTCCCTAGGAGAGCTCGAAACTGGTTTGGCTGGGCTATCATTCTCAGTCGGACTTGGAGAGCTCTGACTTGGCACCTGCGAAGGAATATCGACAGGTTTGGATCGTGGGAGAGAGGAACGGGACATTGCTGTCCTGTCGAGCAGACAGAACCTTGAGCAGTTACCTGTTTGACAGTCAGACGATGTCTTGTGTCTTAACCGACAACCGGCGAGCATTGCCGAGCATA
>QLOT01018580.1:1780-21838 GCA_003313875.1 Russula aff. compacta | reverse complement strand
TCCTGGACTGCGTTACGAGTTTTGTGCTCTCTGGAATGAAATCGTTCTACAAGCGAGGGACCAAGGGGATGACTCCCACCCGGTCAAGCTCCTCCATCAGATTCGTCATGCATACCTCCGATTACACCAAGACACTGACCCTGCCCCGAATGCGTTCTCAGCCTCCACCGATACTTTTGACCCAATTCTTTTCTTGCCATCGTCATATCCATTGTGCGCACTCGCCAGCCATCGTTCAGACTCAATCCACGACGGTCCTTACCCTAATCAGGGGGACACTCAGCCTCTCCCAGTCATAACTGCCGTTACCGACATCTCCGACATCTCCAATGCTAACCATCGATACACCGCTGCCCAACAAGCCGAGGAAACAATAATCACATATTCACCCATAGACTTGGCTATCACGCGGTCTGATAACACCTCTCCTGAAACACAGCCAATCCCATCAACATCCTCAACTACTGAACCTGTGCGCATTCTTCCGCATGCTACTTCACTTGCCGATCCTTCCATCCTCACCCGGGAACTGAACCCCCTTGTTCCGATAGAGGCCTCCCATGAGCCACACCACTCTATGCTGTCGGCTACTGGAACTGATGTACCCACCCACCCGACAACATACATACACACCACCGAAACTGGAGAGACCTCTCGCACTGCAGTTACTTCACTCACTTTCCCGCATCCTGATCCCATTCTGACCACAGATACCCCTTCCTCTGCACCTTGTCTACCTTATGCTGTCGTCTCTGGTCTAGTTGATGTCTCCAATGCGTCTCAGTGCACTAGCTCGGCCGCCACCGTGTCTCATCCTCAGCAGAATAACAAAGAGCATGATGCAACCCCATCTGCAATGACATACATCTCATCAACGGCCCATTTCATCCCTCGCGGTGGTGCAACTCTAGAAAGTGACGAGGAAGCCACCGAAGTTCCTCCTATTGTCGTCTCTCACTCGCAATCCTCCCTCATTCCGATGCCAGCACCTCGCAGCAATGTGGTTCCTGGGGAGCCATCTTCATCCATAGAATCTCCTCTCATTCAGTCCGATTCCACCTTTCATGCGCTGAGATCTCCATCCTTATCGGCAACAGCGCGATCGCGAATTGCCCTGCAAGTCACTCCTGTGTTGGACGCCCACGGTACTGGTAGCATTTCAGCGGCCGGTAGGCACGACGATACTCGTGGCATGGACAGTTCTATTCCAATGGAGGTCCTCTCTCACCCAAACCAGTTAACGGCACCAACCTCCGGTATAGATTCGGTCACGTTACCACCTGAGGACTGCTCGAATGGCCGGAACTAGTTATACCTTCGGTTTGCTGATATATGATAGACACTTGTGAGCTCTGCCCTGTCTGCTTCCTATCCACAACTCAATGATGGTTTAGATCATGCTAGCTTGGCACCGCACAGAGCGAATGGATCCTCTGATCGATGTTAAGGGGACGAGCCTTACCATTACCTGTAATCGAAGATCGAATTGACTACTTGACTTTCGATGGATGATGCTCAGCAGAGAATCTTACCAACCCGTACCCGCATCCCAGCCAAACCGTAGTCTTGATCGGTAACGTTGACGATGCGCTCGAACAACTTCACACAACGGCTCAGCGTCTTGACCTGTCTCCAGCTCACCTGTGAAAACAGTGAACCAATCTGCTGGACTTGCCTGTTGATGGCGTAGACATGTGTATACAGATATTCGTGCCATACTTGGAGGCATTGTAGCAAGACTATTTGCGGCAAGTGTAGTGGTTGCCTGAGATGAGGATGAGGATGAACGAGTAATGATCGTCCCCGTCGAGGTAGAGAGACGGCGCGTCAGGACTGCTCGGAAGGAGGACATACACTGAAAACGAGAAGATGAGTCAAGAGAGGGATGAGTGACAACGTACCGTAGACAGCAGTTCTACGAGCGCGAAGGTCGACACAAGGGTGCGAGAGCACGAGAAGATGTAAGAGAGGAAAAGGAAACACACTGGATTCGGGTACGGCTGGTACTACTGCTTATCCTCGAACAAAAACAGCTTAAATACATGTCTCTCCTACGACCCGGTTGCATCAAAGAGCCAGTTGACGGCGTACGCAACGTCAACGTCCAAGGAGGTTGTAAGAAAATTGTTAGAAAAATGGAGGACTCGGAAAATAGACCAAAGAATGTACAGTGAGGGGTACTGGCGCCGTGTAACCTCGACTACGTCGATCGTCTTTGCCTAAAGTAGGTAGGGAAAGGTATAGAAAAGGAAAGAGAGAGAGAGTCGTCGGGAGCTGAGAGCGGGAGGTGCTGCGATTAGCTCACAGGTTTTTTGCATCGGTGCTCGAGATGGCAACGAAGTTTGAGAGGTGAGGCGGCGGCGAGGATTCGAAGGGGTCTTGACGGCAGGAAGGGAGGTGATTTACTCGCAGCTACTTTTGACCGGTAGTTGAGGAGGAGGTGAGAATAGTGAGAGGCGATGGGTGAGGGGCGAGAAGGGCAATGGATGAGGGATGAGACAAGAGCGCTCGGATGCGGGCTTGTCTGACCGTCAGGACCATCGTGCCCGGATTCGCGTTGCTTGATGCATGGGCTGTAACGCGTAACGACCCAGGGACGGATGTGCTAGCCCCAACGTACTCCTGTCCTTGTTCTATATCGCCAAAACAATTCGTTATCTCAGTCACGCATACTCGTGGCCGCACGACCTATTCCCTCGCTGTCCAATTCATTGTGCTATAATCTCTGTCTGAAAGCGCATACTACTTACTTTGCGGACACTCTTATATACTCATATCCAACTGACTATGGCCAAGCATCACCCTCAAGATGTCCGGTGACCTGATATGGAACTCTACGACTACAGTATTAGGCTACCCTGACTCGATATGGAAACTGGTGCAAGGCTCGGTAAACGTTGTCCAACCGTGCACGGGGATCGTGAAACATTACTCACACCATTTCTTTGTCCTGGATGTCTAACACTTATGCCGCTGTCTCCACGATCAGCGTATTGTATGGTCGTCGCTAGTGCAAATACAAGCTTTCGAGTATCAACTCGTAGTAGGCCAATATCTTTAGGTGACGCATTAGCACCATATCAACAACGAACACGATCCCTTAATTACTATTACTGCGCTACAAGAACCATTCAGACTGGGTGGTAACTGAATACAGCATTTGACAGTAGCTTTCATGGTGTTGTCTTGGATCTTATGGTGCAGAGTGCGGTGCCTTGTCTCACCGTACCTCGTCTCTGCTACTGACTCTGCCGCCGATGGACACCGCCCTCTGGTAGGACTCGCACTGTCGTCTGTTGTAAATGAGTGGGTTCAACTAGAATAGAGGTGTATGTATCATCTCTAAATCAACGCTACGCGACAACACGGGGACAAGGCAACGAGAGTAGACTAGCTGGGTAGGCAGATCAAACTAGATAGCAAGTGAGACAGTGGTATAAACGCAATACTACGACAGCAATGAAAAAAAAGGGATACATAGCGGAATAGGAGGTAGGGCCGGTTACTTCGGTTCGGGAATAGCTGATTTGCGGCCGAGGACATAGCCAATGGTCCGACACCAATGACTAACTGCCTTCCAGGCAGCGACCGGCCAAATCTCATTTTTGCGAGCCATTCGAGAGCGCAACTTCCACGTACTGAGCTTGCCCTTGATCTCAGAAAACCGAGCGACCACCTCTTGCATTGTAGGGCGCTTTGCAGGATCGTCTTGGACCATATCGATCACCAGTGGCTCTATGAACTCGAACCCTTCGTATTTCTGATTTTTTTCAATGGTAAGAACGGCGAATATGGAGGAGAGACGAAAGCAGATACCTGCATATAATTTTCTCGAACCAAATTTCCGAGATAGTACACATCGGTAGAAAATGGATTGGATGGTCTCGTCAGGTCCTGGTGCTCTGGGGCTGACTTATCACCACCACGCAGTGGCTTGTCCAGTGGTGGTCCATTAGCAGGCTCATACCGACGGGACAGGCCAAAGTCAATGAGGAGGTATCTCGAGGGGCGCCGCGTTCGCGAATACCATTTAGCCTTTCGACGGAAGTCCTTACTTCGCTCAATATCGGCGGGATGGAAAGATTCTGGATACATATTTGACGGGTCAAGCATAATGTTCTCGGACGTGCAGTCCCTGGTAAAAACATGTCAGAAAATGAATGGGTGTAACAAAACTTGACAACAATACCGGTGAGCGACGTGGTTCTCGTGCATGAATCGAACGCCCTGGCCAATTGAACTTCTATGTGATGTAGAGAACATACAAGGCTCACCTCACATATTTGGGAAAAAAACGTGACGAACTCTCCATACGTCTGAAGAGGAGGGTCGTAAAATGGGCGTAACAAGGGGTGGACAATGATCGGGGGATCATTAGGAAGCTCAATGACATCGAGTAGATGTACACAATGGTTCTGGGGATTGGAAGAAAGAGGCTCTGCCGAGAAAAGCCTGTTGATTTCCAGCTCATAAGGGCCCTCGATAATGGGGAGCTTTTTCAACATCACTGGTTTACCGTCAGAGATGCGAGTGGCGTCCATGCCTAAACGCAGCTGAAATCATAAGCACAAGTAGCCAAACAAGAAGAATGGCACATACTCTAACACGCTGTCCGTCTTCAAAGTCGAGATAGAACTTGTTGGTGCCGGCCCATGACGGCCTCCAACCAGGATGATAACGCGTCCGGAGCATGTATCCAGCTCGTTCGAGTGCCTCCTGCCGTTCGACCCACCATTTTTCAGATTCGCCGATGTCTCCCGGATGCCTTCCTGGAATTGGGTTGTCTAATATGTCTATGACGTCGTGCTGGGACATAGGAACTTAGGGATGACTAGAGTGTGATGTGAGGAGGAAGTTGAAGATTCGAGCGGAGCTGTCCCACCCACGACGTGCTTTCACACGTTCACAATCCGCGCGTGTCCGCGATGCTATTACATAATACTTACCCGTCACCTTCGCCTTTTGTTTACCCTGTACAGTACTGTACTGCCTTTTTGGGGACGTCTTTCCTTGTTTATTGTAACTTATGTCCCGACAGACGAAGGTCCGGTGATGGGCAAACTGGTCCCGTTCCGTTCAACTTGGAGGTCGCATTACAATAGTTGCCCTTTTGGCCACTTGTCCCTGAGACCAATCCAAACCGCTGGCTCTCCCTACCTTGCACACAGAGTCCAATCACCGCAGTCAGCAAACTAAGAGGCCGAAGCGTCGGCGCTTTCCCTGTTTGCATATTTAAAGAACTGGTATTTGTATCATCAAATTCTTCACTCTTCTTCCTTAATCTCTGCTGGCTCAGAACCTTTCCTCTTCTCGCTTTCAATGGCCCACAATTCCTCCCAGACTTTAGCCCCCGAAATTGACGGGGCTACCGTCAAGGTAGCCGGCTACCTCGTTGGAAGGAGTGTGGTCGATGGTCTTCGGAGTCTTTTCAGTGCTCGCACCCATGTGCACAAGGGCGATCAATTCATGGATCAATCGCGCGAGCTCCTACAGAAACATCTTCAACTGATGGAATTTGATGAGCAAAACAACATCCGGCAAAGTTATGAAATGTTGGGTTAAGTATTCATATGGCGTGATTGGTTAGTGAGATGTAATTCGTCAGGGTGCGAGAGGCAAAGAAGGACCTGGTAAACCACAAAGGCTCCCTGATCAAAAAACACGTTGACGCCAGGAAATATAAACGCTGGTCCAAAGAGACGTTCAAGATCATAAAGGTGAAATCTTTGCTGCAATGAAATTGGATCTATCCTGACCCGTTGGCCCACTAGAATGCCTCTGACCGAGCTGTCGATGATCATTTAATGGATCAGATTCTGGAGGCTACGCGTAGACCTGGGGATGCACCAGGGGACGGACATGGCCCTGACACAGGTAGGCATGCTTTCTCTTCTTGCAAGAATCAGCTCACAGTTTCAAGACACTGTTGGATCTATCCCAAGAAATCCATTCACTGATTCGCATGCGATATCCTCGTTAACTAGTGTAGCTATCAATGAACTGAATCAAGTGGAAATGTCAACATATCACTCCGAAGATACTGGCGGTTGGTTATAGGTTCCTTTCATAGTATCACTAGCGCATTGATTGCCGATCAGAGGCGGCCGTCGTCTTGGACATGCAAATTCGAGATGCACCCACCGAGCACCTCGTCGCTACATTTCCGACTAGGGTCTTCTCAGATCACAGGACGGACAGGGAAGGTGAGACCCTTACTGTGTTCAAGTACTTATTCCCTCTCTGCTAACTTCGCCGCCAACGTTTCAATCAGCAGCCCCCGAAGGTTTGTGGCGACCCTTCTATAGCACCTCCAACGTTGACCGCGTACTTAGCACCCGTTGCCCTAAGCTTACACAGAGAGGATGGGTCTACACCACGTCTTGTCGTTGCAGCCCCACCCAACGCCTCCCCTGACCAATGGACAGATGAAGGTGAGAGAACTCGGCCACTCAGCGTTCAACCATGGGGTGCACGGGGCTGACATCTTGACCAGCGGAAACTCGTACGATCTCCAGCGTTGCCCTGACCGAGGCAGTTGGCCTATCGGATGACCAGTAGTTATGGGCATTTCATTGCCCTGTGGACGTCACGCCACTTTTGTCGTGTCCCTTTGGGGCTGTTGTAGCTAGCTCTCGTATCAGGATATAATTTATTGGCCTTCCATAGAATAGTAGTCTGACTGGTTCGAAAAGTGCACCGATGACACACCAAATTCGCCGTCTGATCCAGCCACTTGACCCTTCACCGACGCCAAAATAAATACAGACCCTGCCTTCGTTACCCGCTTTGTATACGAGTCCATAATGTGACTGAGGTAGGGAGAGTGATCAGAGCAGAGAGTGGTCAGAGCACAGGATGGGCCTCTCAACACTAAGTTCGCGGCCATGATGACGACGCCGGGCCTTGACAGCCATAGGACGCTGTAGAATTTTTGAGCCCATAGGAAAGAGTGTTGTCTTGACAGTATCGTCGTGCCCAATGAGCAGGCGAGTTCGGGGAATGCATGTATGGGCAGCAAGGCGTACGGAGGAGGGGGGGATAATTTTGCACCGGGACGGGGGACAGACGGGGCCCAATACCCCAGCCGCTCAGTCCCCCTCATTGCGACCCACTTGGGGCGTGCCACACGTAATTTTCATTTACACGCTCCCAACCCAGGGCCTTTTTTTTTACCCCCACTTTCTCGTTCTCATATATAATCAAGAGTACCCCTCGGCTCTACTCGCTCGTATGATGACCCTCGCACCCAGCTCTCACGAGTACGGGAACGGTAGGGCATGAGCAAGAGCGTGTAAATTTTTGAATACGCCGCGGCAACCTTGGAGGGGGACTCACAGCGCTCTCACCCCATTCAATCCCACCGCTGCATATCGGGATCGATCCTCAGCGCCTTGGAAATGGATTCGCGGCCTTCCCCCTCCACTTTTTTTTGGTTCCGAGTCGTTCTTGTTTTCGTTTTTGGCACCCTGAATATGCCATCAATCACCCACAAACGGAATACAATGGTACACATGGGTAACCGTGGACCAACATGCCAAAACCGTGATTGTATGATGTACCGCCGACAACAAGTTCGTAACCGGTTCCAGTTTCATGGTTTGAACAATGATAACACCCCGATACCCGATCGATGTACAAGAGTGTGCAACGGCCCCACACCGCACTGCCCTGTCCAACAGAATCTTTGTGCATGCACAAGAGAGCGACTTTCGTATCATTCATTTGGGCTGGGGCGGCGTTGATGCAGGGTACCGGCTGGGAAAGAATTACCAGATTGAATCTGCGTCCGGGCCTCAGTCCATGGACGCAACTACCCACGCCGCGCCCCCGTGGCATGGCACGCTAAACTCCGATGAAATTTGTATCCCCGCGCGAGCTTACAAAGCATGCAAACAATTGGCTTGGGAAGATGCGACCAAGCTCTGACCTCAACTCCACTGATCGACCTGCTGTTGCGGCAAACGCCTCAGTGGCGTGGGTTCATTCCTATCTGGCGGCATCTTGAAAAGTACAGATTTTTCTGGCGGCTGCGTGGTTTCGGCCTCGGACCCGGACTGGCGGTCCTCCTGGTTATTACTACATCTCTTACTGTAAGAGCCTCTTGACTTTTCGTCTACCCATGTCCAGGTCCACTCGCACCCCGTACCACCTCCTTGTAACCATGTACCACCCCCCACCACTCCATCGAAATAAAGATTACTGTAAGAAAAAGCGACTCGCCTTGCTCCACCGAAGGATTTTCCCATGGCGCTTCAGGCACCTCCCCTTTTCATACAGTCGTTTTCGTTTGTTGGTGGAGCGAAATACGTGGATAATAAGCCAGAACACGTCTTGTTGTGATTCAGGCATCTGTCACTTAGGCGTTATCTCCTCGACTCATTAGCCGTCAAAGTTTGTCGGCGGATTTCGTCTCTACAACTTTGTAGTCCTCGTCCTTTTGTTTTCTTTGTTCCCTCGGACTCAATTCGCAGTCTTATGAGGTGTGACAAATGAAGTTCGACGTCGACAATGCGATAATCATTCCCTTGACCCTGGCGGACGTCTTTGGTATGGTAACCGATTTTCGGCAAGCAAGGTTGGAGAGTTACCAAATCTGTGCTTTTGAAAATGCTGACAGCCAGTACAGGTTGCAGAGACAAGTTGGGGCATCATGCACCGCCGCACGGTACTAATTGTGTTTCCTTTCCTTTCTCATGAGTGAGGTTGATCAAAGTAAGACGATAACAATCCGCACGGCCTTTGATACAGTAGACCGATAGTGAGGCGTAACCAGGCGAGAAAGCGGGAGAAGACTCATCCTGTACGAGTCAATCGCTCATACGGCGGGGCCACGCCAATCACGGGCGGCGAGACAGCCCTTCTGCATTAATATGTTACTTTACAGGGATGTCTCCCTGGCCTCCATTGATGTTCTTCCCGTCTCCAATTCTCTTGATGCGCCACGCATATGCCCTGTCCCAAACGATCACACGATTGATGATATTTCACAAGATCAATAGATCACAAAGAATGATGCATGATTTTGAGGACGGGCGTCCGATCTAGGCATCTCTCTGCTTTTTGCTTTGCAGCTCCGGCGTGGGAACCTCGGAAGCCCTTGTTCTTGTTTGGCGTAGCTGGATGTCATGATCTTTACAGAGCTAGCTTAGCGCGGCACGCATGAGCCCCAACCCACCCCACTCGCTGACGAGTTGATTACAGTACATAACTTGCGGTATTGTGCGTGCTTAGACCCCGCAAATCTGTCTTTGTTCGTTTTTTTCTTGCTTGCACTTGCATCCACAGAGCCAAGAACCCGAGTAGTAGCCTTACCTGGTGGCGCGTAACATAAATTGTCTTCAATGACAATAGCATTTGGTCGCAGGCCCACTTCCAAGCCCATAATTGTTCCCAATCTTACTTGCGACAACTTTCGCCCCGAACAATTCACAACTAGCGAACCTCTCGCTCTTGTTTATCCACATATATAGCACCATATGGCGGCATCAAACCTTCACCAATTTCCCTCACTCTTCACTCTGCTGGCTCGGAGACCTTTACCATTTCAACTATCTCAATGTTTGACAACTCTTCTGCCTCGACAAACTTTGGGCCTGAGATCGCTGGGGGGAGTTTCGAGATAACGAGTCATCTCGTGGGCCAAAAAATCATCGATAACATTCGAAAGAACTTCACTGGCGATGGCAAGATACAACGTGGTGACTTTTACATGGATCAATCACGCGACCTGCTTCACAGTTGTCTCCCAAAGAATCTTGATGACCAAAACATCATCCGGCAGCAGTTTGAAAAGTTAGTCCCAAGAGCCAAACCGTGGGTATATACTGAGGCAAAGTACAACAGAACGAGGGAGATACAAGAAAGATTGGAGGACAGCGGTGACTCCCGATTTCGAAGATTTTTCCTAGCTAGGAAATACAAGCGTCTCTCCAAGGAGACATTTGTGATAACTCAGGTGAATTCTTTTAATAATCAAAGCACGTCGACGGTGACCAATTTTCCCACAGAGTATGGCTATGGAAGGAACCCCCGTAGGTTAGATGGATGAAGCCATGGGTGAGATGGAGGAAGCGATGAGTGAGACGGAGGGGGCGATGGGTGAGACGGAGGATCCATGATGATTCGAACTTGTTCCAAGGCCGGTTTAGAGACACATGATGACTTGAAGCGCGTCGCAAGTTCCAGTCAGTGATGGGACGAGCTAGCCTCTCTCTCCAGACAGTCTTTCTTTTTTTTGGATACTGAATGTATGTGAGAAGGGGGCGATCGCAAGCCAGTGGTGGAGTTCGGCCTAGTAGTAGTATTTGAAGCGGCTAACTTAGGTGTATGGAAATGAGAGAGGTACGACGCGGGCGCGCCAGGCTGCACCTCCCCAACACTTCTTACTGCTCAACCCACCAAGTTTCGATTTTTTCATCGATGCCTTCAGGAAATGGACATCATATGTGGGGACAGATGCTATGCATGCTTGCTGCGGGCAAACGTGTCCAAGTCGGACCACGTCAAGTTAGCCCATATGAACTAAATTGGTTATTGATAAGTTACATAAACCTTCTGCGCAAACCCGTCCTTGTTTGATCGTTCGTCTCTCATGAGAAGCAGGATAGCAACCCTTGCTTGCGGTGGTGTATAGCATCACTTCCCTCCATGCAATGCACATCAAACTACAACAGCGTTGAGCACTGCACCCCAACCTTTTTTTAAGATGGCTTGTTGGGCGCACTGGTGATCGTTGTACTGAACAAGTGCTTCACTTGCCATACCCTCAATCTCCTGCTCATCTATCGAATCTTCTTACTTTCCCTGACTCCTCGCGCTCCACTCACAACAAAATAAGAAAATAAAACCATCGACAGTCTAAGAGTGAATTCAACGGTTGCGACAGATGGAACGTGCTGATCTTTACGTCCAACGAGCATGGGAAATGATAGAGGTACTGCAAAATGATCATGGAAGAGGACATCTCCACCCTCGAGATTCAAAATGATGAGTGATTTTCAAGAGCACAGTCATGCGTATTTACTGAAGGTACAAAACAGGGCGGCGGAGACAAGGAGTAGAGTGGAAGACGCCTGGGATTCTTCGATTGAGAGATTCTTCCTGACAAGCGTATATGACACAGCAGACGTGAATTTCATATGATCGCAGTGTCATCAATAAGGTCTAATAGCGTCTTCACAGCGTGTGACTAGTGATAACTTTCTCATGGGGCGGATACCTGAATATCCAAGTAAGAAGAGCAACCATGCTTTCCTGTTTTTCGAGCCGGGGCTCACTCGCATCTTCAAAGTTGTCCTCGAATCCACCGTTGAGGACTTGGATTCGCTATCCAGCTACCGCGCGCTGACCGATTTGAATGATGACTCGAGAAGTGGGGTCACAATAGAGCCTCCTGACGGTGTGTCATACACCCTTTTTTTTCGTTCTCCGTTGGCAGCTGGGATCCTGAGGCTAGATGATGCACACACAGAGCAGATCGACCCCATTGTCTCACCTACGGTCTTCTCGAGCGATAGCACGGACAAAGGTGGGGAACACCCGCACTCATTCCCTGCTGTTTACTCCAAGAGGCTGACTTGCAGGTTAGTCGAAACAGGAACTGCTTCCGAATTCCTTGGTTCAGAGACCGAGATCTCTGGTGGTCCTTCGGCGTTTGAGGAAGAGCGGTGTTGTGGGCGATGACTGGCGCCATGGTGTCCGCTCCGTGCTCTTGTACCCTTCGTGACCGTCACTGCATAACTGTTACATATCATGTAGCCTAGGACGCCTTGTCTTGTTGAATCTATTGTGCCACTCAAATGGTCTATAGCTTCTTGGTCCTGGTGGGACTAGTGCTGTTCCGGCCCGGCTTGGCCTGAAAGCCCCGGCTTTGGCTTTCTAAAATCCCAGGCCGAGCCAAAGCCGCAACCAGAGCTTGGCCTTGGCTTGGCCCGGCTTAGGCCGCGGCTTTTGTGTTGTAGTACAGTGGCTGCGCTGAATGGTCAGGATTGGGTGGAGGATGCTCATGGGGTGACGCCTGCGGCAGGGACACTGAGGCACGGGTGTGCAACGAGGATGGATATGCTGCCGCTGGAATTAGGGGAATCCTCGGCGTGCCGCTCTCCATTGTTGTGCTTCTCAGGATCACTGGGTACAGCAGCGGTCGTCATTTTTGTTGTCGCGCTGGTTGTGGTCACAGCCGCTGCTGCTGCTGCTGCGGCAGTGGGTCCATGGTGCGGATCCACAGGTGCAGCGACCTCACAGTCCTCATTGTTCTTGTCTGACTTGAGATCCATGTGCCCTGCACCCTCTGCTTCCGCATCAGGATCTGCGCCTGCATCGGCATCAAGACCATTGTCATTGTGGGCATCGTCGGACAAGGGGGAGCATTTGGTGCCTGAGAGCGAGTCCTCATCCGCCATGTCTCCGGAATCCGAGTCAGATTCGGAGGAGCCTAAGAGATTGCTTCGGGATAGGATCTGCTCATAGCAGACCCATGTAGGCAGGCTAGGAGTGTGACAGAGGGGACAGTGGCGGAAGATGAACGAGGCAGGGTGAATCTTGGGAGATGAATCGTTAATTTTTGTAGATGGTGAGAGTAAAGAGGGTACAGCAAAAGATGTAAGACTGAGGAAGGAAGCGGTTGAGTGAGTTGCCCGAACATGAGCGACATAAGGTGAGTGAGAGGAGACCCGAGACTGAGAGCCCGCCACGAAGGTGAGGCCTGGTTCCCAAACTGATGATAGATCCAGGGTACGGGTACTGTATACTGTAAGAGCATTCTAACCTTTCTGCATTCTGACTACCAACTTGTCCATCTTTCACATCTTCATTCAAAGCCGTGGCTTGACGGCTTGGCTTTGGCTTCACAGAATCACAGGCCGGGCCAAAGCCGCCAAAAGCCGTCAACTTGGCTTGGCCTGGCTCGGCCTATTTCGGCCTGGCTTGGCCCGGCTCATGGCCTGAAGCCGGGCCGGGCACAGCACTAGGTGGGACTCGAAGCTCTATAGTGTACTATCCTGACCCCACTCATCGGCCACCCCCACCTTTCGGTCACCTCAAATATCTCATCCGTTTCTTATCCTACCCATACCAAAATTTGTATAGTACATCAGATACACTCTATAAACCACTTCCAACTTTTGTTATTGAGTGAAATGCCCTCTGTTGCAAGAACGAAAAGGTACCCTTTGTCACGTTTGCCGCCTAATGCCGCTTCGGTGTTTGATTTCATTTGCACTCAGAGTGGCTGAAGGTAAGCACGTGAAACCACCCACGTGCCGTCACCCACGTGCCACCGCCCACAGTGTCCTATATCTGACCAACAGGCCCGGGCCGGGCACCCGCTGTGAACACAATTAGTGGACGGTGGACATCACTTCGATTTAAGGAGGGCCCCACCTCAACTGGCAGGCCAACAGTACTGAATCTAGCAATATTATGCTCACAGTGGTGTCCTATTCCATAACAGTTATTTTAATCACCCGGATTGATTATTATCTTCTAAATAATAATGTAGATAATAGATAAATGCTCACGCGCTCACGTTGAGAGGACCCCCCCTTCGGACGGACCCACCTTTCGGTCACTCCATGCACTCATGCACTCATGTGTCATCTGACTGTCAGCCATGGCAGGCGGAGTTCAAATAAATCACGTGTCACAGGCGTGACTGACCGAAAGGTGGGGGTGGCCGATGAGTGGGGTCAGGATAGTAGTCTACGTAGACCGGAAAAGTAGCTGGGCGTACCAACGATTTAGAATAAAAATGCACCCCACCCTGACCTTTCACCTACTGAGGACCCACACTGTCATATGGTATTATCACGAAAAAGGGAAAAGACGAGAGGTCGACACGGTAAGTCGAACTTTCCGACTATCGAGCCTCGTGAGCATCGGCATCGTACCTGCTTCTGGGAGGATCAGAGAACCGTGAAAATTACGAGTTGAGACGACTCGGTAGAGGGAAGTGTGCTAGTGCCAACTAGTGCCCGAGCAGCTGAGCTGACGAGTTGATTACATAACTTCGGTATCCTGAAGCCTAGACCCCGCAAGTTTGCCTTCGTTCGTTTTTGCTTGCTTGCACCCACAAAGCCAAGAACCCGGGTAGTAGCCTTTACGTGGCGGCGCGTAGCACAAATCGTCTGCAACTACAATGGCATTTGGTCGCAGGCCCAGTTCCAAGCCCATAGTTCTTCCCAATCTTACTTGCGACGACTTTCGCCCCGAACAAGTCACAACTAGCGCTCGCTCTTGTTATCCACATATATAGCATCATATGGCGGCATCAAACCTTCACCATTTTCCCTCACTCTTCACTCTGTTGGCTCGGAGACCTTACCATTTCAACCATCTCAATGTCTGACAATTCTCCTGCTGCGACAGACTTTGGGCCTGAGATCGCTGGGGGGTGTTTCGAGATAACGAGTCATCTCGTGGGCCAAAAAATGATCAATAACATTCGAAAGAACTTCACTGGCGATGGCAAGATACAACGTGGTGACTTTTACATGGATCGATCACGAGAGCTGCTTAACAATTACTTCCAAATGATGAATCTTAATGGCCAAAACACCATCAATCAGCAGCATGAAAAGTTAGTCCCAAGAGCTCAACCATGGGTATATACTGAGGCAAAGTACAACAGAACGAGGGAGATAAAAGAAAGATTGAAGGGCGGTGGTGACTCCCGATTTCGAAGATTTTTCCTAGCTAGGAAATACAAGCGTCTCGCCAAGGAGACATTTGTGATAGCTCGGGTAAATTCTCTTAATAATCAAAGCACGTCGACGGTGACCAATTTTCTCACAGAGTGTGGCTTTGGATGATCACCTCATAGGTCAGATGGATGAAGCCATGGGTGAGACGGAGGAAGCTATAGGTGAGACGGAGGAAGCTATAGGTGAGACGGAGGAAGCCATAGGTGAGACGGAGGAAGCCATGGGTGAGGCGGAGGAAGCCATGGGTGAGGCGGGTAGGGTCGCCCCCTCATTTTTCGACTCAGTGCTTACTCGCATTCTCAAGATGAATCTTCATCCACCTCTGCAAACTCGCAATTCACCAGCCACAACCCCTTCGCTGGTTCCATGAATGATTTAACATATTGGTCAAAGGTTACAAGAGGTTTGTCATGCACTTTTATCTCAACATTTTCGAGGCCGCCGATTGTGTATCTCGGCCAGAGCCCATCTCTGTCATAGGAGTACCACACAGACGAGATGCATCTACGCAACACATCGTCAATACTTTTTCACCCCAGAGTCTTCTCAAGCGATGGCACAGACGGACACGGAGGTGAAATCTTCACACCCATTCCTGCATCTACTCCAAGTGTAACCTGTATTCTAGTTGAAACGAGGACACAGACCGAGGTGTCTGGTCCCCCTTCATAGATCGGGGCAGAGCGATGAGCAAGGTCCCGCGGGGATATCTGGCGTTGTAATGAGAATGTCTCATGTATCTCATGTCCCCTCCATGCTCTTGTACCGTGATTGTTTATCCTCATAGATGTCATGTACTCTACGATGCCTTGTCATATTTAATTTATCGTGCCCCCATAGTTCCTATGGCTTGGTCTGGTCCTGGCAAATTCGAGCTGTAGGAGTGCGCTCCGAGTCAATTATCCATGACGCATTAATAGTAACGATATGGGATATATAGAAACGTGCACATACTCGATCTTTCATATTGAGACTATCGAGACAGTGTGTCCTAAGCCGAAGGCGAGACGAGAGATCAAATTGACCGAAATATACGGAAAGTTGGGCTTTCTGACCGGACCATTGAGTCTTCCCGTGACAATGGCATCGTACCCGCTTCCGGGGGGGCATTAAAATACCAGTAAACATTGAGACCTTAGGGCATTAATTGATAATTGAAGGCAGACTAGAGCAACTCAGTGGAAGGAAGGAATCTGTGCTCCTGTGGCTGGCTTCATGGATACTAGTAACCCGCAGTCTGACTCGCAACTTGCACCTACCCCCACTTTGCTCTAGCACCACCTCCCTCGACTCTAGCTTGTTTTCCCCAGCAGTTGGGGCATTGCGATTCCACAAAATATGTGAAATGCATGCGGAGGTGAATTTCGCCCTTAAAAAATGACAGGAAGCGGTGGAATGAGTGGCTAACAATTGATTTTTTAAGTGCTGGGTTCGGCAGCCGGTTCTCCCTTGGGAAGAGTGAAGTAGGATTGCTATGGAATGCCACAAAACTTTCGAACTGGTATCTTTGGATCTTCAGCTATCGGCGTGTCTAATGGAAAGGTGATACAGCGCTTCCCAATATATGATATCATGGGATGGTAGAGCTACAACAATAGAACCCCAAAATCAGGATAAGCGACAAAGATGTTTACTTCTGTTCAGGAATAACTGCCCTTGCGACCAACTACGTAGCCGATCTTCGGTACCAATGGCCAACACTTCTCCATAGTGCAAGCGGCCAAATCTCGTCTCTGCGGACAATCCGAGAACGTAGTTTCCAAATACTGAGCTCGCCTTGGGTCTTGAAAAAACGATCAACAACCTCGTCCATCTTTGGGCGCTGAGTTGGATCAGATTGGACCATGTCTGCGACAAGTGGTTCCATAAACTCGAAACCATGATGTTTCTGGCTCACATAGGGTAAGGACGTTTTCTCCATCACAGACGGGCACGGACCTGGATAAAAAATTCTCGAACCAAGTTTCCGAGATAGTATACATCTGTAGAAAACGGATTGCACAACGTCTCGCCGTCATCCTGGTGTTCTGGCGCAGACTTGTCGCCTTCGGGTAACATTTTGTCGAGTGGGGGTCCATTGGCAGGGTTATATTGACGGGAAAGGCCGAAGTCGATGAGAAGGAAGCTCGGGGATTGTTGGATCCGCGAATACCCCTTTGCTTTGTGGCGGAAATCCCTACCTCGACTCACTTCGACAGGGTGAAATGATTCAGTATACATATTTGAAGGGTCGAGCATAATATTCGCAACAGTACAGTCCCTGGTGTGGATCGAGTAAGAATAAAGAAAAAGAGGAGATAAGGTGGCGATGAACAGACCGGTGAGCAACATTATTTTCGTGCATGAATAGTACGCCCTTGTCAATTTAGTGATGTGATTCATGGCATTCAATATAACGAAACACGTACCTCGCATATTTGCGCAAAAAAAGTGACGAATTCTCGGAAGGTTTGGAATGGAGGTTCATAAAATGGGCGCAGAAGGGGATGCACCATGATGGGAGGGTTATTTGGTAGTTCGATGACGTCAAGCAGTTGAACACAATGATTTCTGGGATTCGAGTGGAGGGGCTCAGTGGAGAAAAGGTTGTTAATTTGAAGCTCATAAGGGTCCTCCTCTCTGACAAGTCTTTTCAACACCACAGGTCTTCTGTCGGCGATGCGAGTTGCATCCATGTACAAACGGAACTAAGTCCATAATCAGAAATACCCATTTTAGCGCGAAAAGGATCGACACTCACGCCCTTTTTCTGGCCATCATCGAAACAATGATAGGACTTGTTGGTGCGGACCCACGAGGGTTTCCATCCAGGGGGTCGAAGCATGTATCCAGCCTGCTCCAACGCCTTTTGTCGCTCAACCCACCAAGCTTCGCGTTCATCGATGCCTGCTGGTGGTATTTTTGGCTGAGGGAATGGGATGTGAGGTGGAGGGAGGTCGAAGTCAAATTGGCAACTTGGCATTGTCGTACAGTACGGATGGCCATTACGGTAGATTATTATAATTAAGTTTATTATGTAATAATGTAGTAGCGACAGCCTCTAGCGGGACTTGGCCATTACCAAATTATCTCAATGGTTTCTCGTGTTCTCACACAAGTGCCAGTTGTACACTTGATCTGTTGGGAGGTCGAGTGTGAAGGGTAGGCATGCACTGAAAAACAGTACTATGAGATCCCTACTGAAGCTGAGCGCTGAGGTCTTATTTCCATGTAGAACGAACCTTGATTCTGTGCAGCGCTTCTTCGGCTGTCTTCGCATATAGCCTTGCCAGTTTGATTCGCGCCAGCAAGTGTGTTGTATTCAGGGTTCGTCTGAAATCCTCTGCACTGAGGGGACATCAAATCTATGCACAGTACCAAGATAGGAAGACCCACTCACTGGGCGAGGAGCTCTTCAGCTTTATTACGCTCCAACTGACCCAACTCGGCCCAGCGAGTTGCGAGCAAGAAGAGCGCCGCTGATACATGCTGGTTGCCTTGTTCCGTCATTTTCTTGGGCCTCCAGTTACAGAAAGTAAGCATGGATGTAGAGCTGAACATTCTGTGTCGGAGAGGAGCCCGGGGTTTGTTATCCTCCCAATGATACCCACTGGCAACTTAACTAGTGAATTGAAGGTGCCGCCAAGGACTATAGCACGACTCCCGGATTTACTCTTTGCGACGTTGCCAGGCCCTCATAGTAACGGGCAGTGTAAATGAATGCTTGTTGGAGTCCATTAGCATACCATGCGGCAGTAGGTCTGTGCAGGGGCGTGGATCACGCACACATACCTCATCGCTGATCTATTATGTCGCAACAACAGCTAGCTGTATCGCCGTGGATATGGTAATGAGAAGTCCATTTGGGACTTGGCGTGTGTGGACAACGTACCAGCTTTCCTTGTAAAGCTAGCCTGCCTGCCTGCCTGCCAAAGATGCTTGCCCCAAGATCAGAGAGGCTGTGTTGTTCAGTAAGTTTGCGATACATCTAGCCTGGCCTAGGTAACACTGGCTGTGCTAGGGTAAATGGAAGGTGAGGTGGCCCATGGCTTCCTACCATTAGCAAAGTCACCTTCCAAGGCATCGGCGAAATGGGACACTGACACAAGGTCTTGTCCGTCACTGTCGAGAGTCATATCATGATGGTCTGGATGCACTGGAATGTCAGGCGTGAGCATAAGACTAGATGTGCCACACCGCACCTATGACAACCACACATGGCATCGGGAATTGGCATCCCATCTCCGGTTCGCAATTAATCTGTCGTGTATGGTGCCAGCGGCATCTGTAGTATACTTACAATAATCCTCAGGTCCAGTATGATGATTACAACACTGCAAATGCATGTACGAGGTGTGGTGTGTCAGACTCTGATCTCTTGTCCGATTTCGAATGGGAATGCGTGCCCAACGTGCCGCTTCTTGTCAATCTAGCTCCAAAGTCCTACTGGGCTCGACGGGCCCGTCCAGTGTCCGTCCCATGATCGAAAAAACAAAGGAAGTGCCAAGGGTAGAGCCAGTGAATGTCTCAGTTACAGGAATAGAGGTCACACGCTGCACGGAGGGTTAATGCCATGGCCAGTACCTCACCCCCGCAGCGCACAAAGTTTCATACACGTGGAGTTGGGTTAGGTTTTGGCGGTGCTTGTTTGTCACGTGACGACCCTAAGTCTCTCAGAATTGAATGCACGACCACACCGGACGGCTTTTGAACCATTACCAGCACCAGGTAGAGGTTTCCCACGATAAATTCGTGGCTCTGGCTGGTTCTAAGAACCCGTACACCGCGGTCCCTAGCAGTCTAAATACACCAGAACTAGTTCCCAAAACACCTAATAAAATATTGATGTATCCTAAGCCCAGCCCGGCCAACCAAAGACGGCCCAGCCCCCGACCCCAACAGAGGAAGGCTACCAATCAAACCAGAAAGAATGCCCACACACGTAGCCACACGCACGAGATACCACACCAACCCACGCAACACATAGCCAAGGCCCCCCCCCGCAAAATACATACACCTGAGAGCATACGAATAGAACCAAAAAACATGTTACACCCAAACCCCTATAAGCGCAACAAACCCCCCACCACGAGTACAATGAGCACCATGAGTACATGAGCACCATGAGTACAGTGAGCTAGACGAAAATAGAACCACAAACACGTCGAAAAACCACCAATACCCCAAGAAAACCGAAGAACCCACAAAGGAATGCCCCCACGCACTGTCAAGCGAAATCCATACCCACCCCCCCACCCACAGACCAATGCCCGCCCCCTCTACCAACTCCACACCTACCCACATGACAGAACGGCGAACTGAGCATAACTGACAGGTGAAACAGGGCAAGAACCTAACCGAACCTCAAGGAGACACCCCA
>QLOT01018254.1:0-12356 GCA_003313875.1 Russula aff. compacta | reverse complement strand
GGAGCGATAAGATCCAGATTGACACGACTCACTTTGTTTGTACCACCCCTGCTGCCACCTCAAACGGTGCGCAGACCTCTGGCAGTATCTCAAGCGCTCCTGGGGTGGAGTATCAACGAGCACTTCAGCTAAGCATACCAATTGTTCAACCTCAATGGATTCTATCTTGTTATGCCGAGAAGAAGTGAACGGCACTTGTTCCCTCGTAGTAAATAATCTCACTGATTGAGTCCGCAGGATGGTACCCATATCGGCATTTTATCTCGGTACTACCCAATCTACTCCAATGAACTCTCCGCCGTTCACGCGCCCACAGTCAATGTCACAAACATCGCTCCCTCAGAGTGCCCAAGCAGCGAAAGCTGCAAATCGTGCTTCAATGCCTGCGCCATCTCGGACACCTACATCTCCCGGCCCTACGTCTCCGGCCAATTCCGAATCGCCATCAAAAGCGGTGCGCAGAACCTTCGGGCCAACATCAGAGGAGAGCGGGGATGAGGGTCAGTCACAAGACACAGTGCCGCAAATGAAGTCCACGAAGAATAGGGGCCCACCGCATGCTAGACATGGGACCATGGATCGACAATTCAGGTTCCCTCCCACCTCTATGTCTCCTGAGTCGGACATTGGCACCAGAGACGCATCACATGTTCCAGACGAGGCCGAAGAAGTTAGGCTGACTGTAGTTGATGAGGCTGCCCCGTCAAACTCAAGCGTGGAAGTGCCGCCACCACCGCCCATTGAAAAAGAACGACCACCAATAGCTCATGACGAGGGTGAGGAAGAAGTTGGGGAAACTGAGGAGATCTCGCTAAATTGAAGGTATATCAAAACCTGCTCGTGCTGTGGGAAATAGCTAATGCTCCCCATCGGCAGACGGGAAAACATCACATCGGAGATGTTCGGGGAGTCTGTGACGCAGTTCTCTTTCCTACTTTAGTAGCGTATAGCATACTGCGTGTCTGATCCTGTTTGGGCACGTACAAATAGTCAATGCCTCCTTCTGACTTTGCCAACGCTGATATCAATGGAACTATTGACAAACTGTCCACGGAAGAGGCTGTAAACCTGACAGCAGGGGTTGGATTATGGCACACGGCTGCTGTCGAACGACTTGGCATCCCAGCCATCAAGGTAAGACTTATCACGTCTAGATGTTTATGATGTCATCTAACAAGAACCAGGTCAGTGATGGCCCAAATGGTGCGACCTGCTGTTCAGGTAGTTGGCCACTGGCACTCGGTGACTGATGCATATGCATAACTAAGGGATTCGTGGTAGCCAATTCTTCATGGGCACACCCGCAAAGTGCCTTCCAGTGAGCTTCAGTACAGTTTCCCCAACATGAATTCACGGAAGGTAGTGTGCTACGGCCTTAGCGGCCACTTGGGACATCAACCTTATTGAGGAAGCCGGGCTCAAACTGCTGGCCTCTGAGGCGAAGCTCAGAGCCGCATCCCTCATCCTGGCCCCTACGTGCAATATCCAGCGCGTGAGTGGGTTACGTATCATGAGCTCGTTCCGGTATTCTGATTGTCTTTCAGAGTCCACTCGGAGGCCGCGTGAGCATATATTTCGATATCGCAGCTCTAGCGCTTATGTACTCATTTCATGCTACAGAGCTTCGAGAGCTTCTCGGAGGACCCGCATCTTTCCGGAACAATATCTTCGGCGTACATCAAAGGAGTGCAGAGCGGGGGCATAGGTGCGACCATCAAGCACTTCGTGTAAAGTCATCCTCGCGTGGAGACGAGCAATTGTGCTAATTTGAACATCAGGGCCAACGACAAAGAGGATGAACGTATGGGATATGACAGCGTGTTGAGTCCACGCGCTCTCCGAGAGATTTACTTGATGCCGTTTATGCTGGCGCAGAAATACGCGCAGCCTTGGGCAATCATGACAGCGTACGTCGATGCGCTTTCACGGGACGTTGGCCCTGATAAGAATCAGTTACAACCGTGTCAATGGTCCCCATGCCTCGGAGAGCGCTCATCTCCTGAGTGATATCCTCCGAAAGGAGTGGAAATTCGATGGATTGATCATGAGTGATTGGTGAGATTTATCAACAACCGAGTACTACTGGTCTTCTAGACAATTCCCAGGTTTGGTACGTATAGCGTTGATCATGCAATCAATGCGGGGCTAGACCTTGAAATGCCCGGATTAAATAAGTGGCGCACGTTCGAACAAGTTGGGAGATGTATTGCAGCGAAGAAAGTTACTGTCCATACCATCAAAGAGCGCGCGAAGAGAATCCTTGAGCTTGCCCAGAAATGTGCCAAACAGGCGCCAGAGGTACGTGGCGAGAATCCCCCACGACCGATCTGATAATACATTTTACTATAGGTGCTTGACGGAGATGGTCAAGAGCACACGAACGACACAGAGGAAGATAGGGCATTGATGCGCAAAATTGCTGGAGAATCTATCACGCTTTTGAAGAATCAGGATGCCGTCCTTCCACTACAAGCTCACAACCTAAAGAAGATAGCGATTGTCGGAGGAAATGCCAAGAGACTTGTTTTATCAGGAGGCGGTTCTGCGGCGCTGAAACCGTCATATTTTGTATCTCCATATGACGGAATTGTCAACGCGTTACCCAAAGAAGTCAAAGTTACATACGGTGAAGGGGCTCAAGGTCAGTTTTTAGTCTTCAAATCCGCTCGGACTCGGCTAGAAGCAGATTGCAGCATTCATGACGATGCCCTCCCTTGACTTTGATATCGTCACCGTCACGGGACAGCGCGGCTGGTTGGGAACATGGCATCGGCACGAGAGTGACGATAGCATGATAGTCGTGGAAGAACCTATCCAAACGAGAGTGATTGATGAGACGCGCATTTTTCTCGATCTTTCAGGAAACCCCAAAGACCTCACGCGTAGATGGACGCTAAGGCTCCGCGGCCAGTTGGTACCTCGTGAGAGGGACACGGTCTTCGAATTTGGGCTTACCGTGGCGGGAAGGGCCAAGGTGTTTGCCCTCATGGCATACCGTGGAATTCTTCTGACGATTCATCTGCGATGCAGCTTTGGGTAGATGATAAACTTGTTATCGACAACTGGACTCGGCAGCGCCGAGGAGGGGAGTTCTTTGGGAGCGGGACGCTGGAAGAGAAAGGTACTACTCAGCTTGTGGCGCAAAAGGCACACAAGATATATGTGGAGTTCTGTAACGTCCGAGGACCTGCGGAAGGGGATGAGGACGAGACGGTGATGGATACGATTGCTGGCATCCGCTTAGGAGGCGCCGAAGCTCAGGATCCCAGAGAGCTCCTCGAAAGCGCTGTTGAACTCACAAAGGACGCGGATGCAGTCATCGCTGTTGTAGGTCTAAATGCAGACTGGTACGAGTCCATTGCCAATCGCTATTTCAGGTTTATCTGACGTGCCGAGGGTGTTAAGGGAGTCGGAAGGTTACGACCGTACTACGCTAGGTCTACCTGGCAAGACCAGCGAACTTATCCAGAGAGTAGCTGAGGTCAATCCCAAGACCATCGTCGTCACACAATCAGTAAGGACTTTGCATCTGTAAATAATTTCTTGGTTAATATATTTAGGGGTCGGCGATCACAATGCCCTGGGTAGATTCCGTTCCCGCCATTGTCCATGCCTGGTACCTTGGTAATGCAACAGGGGATGCCATCGCAGACGTACTGTTCGGCAGAGTAAATCCCTCAGGCAAGCTGCCGCTCACATTCCCACGCCGATTGGAGGACGTCCCATCTTTCGGACATTTTAACGTGGATGACGGAAAGGTACCACTTCTGGCGCATCTCACGTATTCTATGCTAACTTGGGTGCAGGTTCGTTACGCTGAGGATATTTTCGTGGTCAGTACTCTGCCCTACAGAGCTGCATCTATATTGGCCACTTACAGTCTCCCAGGGATACAAGCATTATCAACACAGAGACATTATTCCTCTGTTTGCCTTCGGGTATGTAAATTTCGGGGTGTTTTTACATTTCATCGTCAATGGTTTCGCAGGCACGGCCTGTCCTACACGACTTTCCAGTATTCGTGTCTAGAAGTGTCAGAAACAAGCACAAGAGACAATGACATCGCTGTTACAGCCACATTTACTGTGACAAATACCGGGGGTGTTGCTGGCTCCGAGATTGCCCAATTGTACATCTCGTGGCCATCACCCTCAGCTTTAACTCATCCTCCACTCACCCTGAAGGCATTCTCAAAAATATTCTTGGAGCCCGGTGCAAGTCAGCATGTAGAGCTTTGCTTGGACAAATATGCGGTATCATCATGGATCGAGAGTTCGAAAAAGTGGGTCGTGGAGAATGGGAGCTACAGGATCTTCGTTGGCCCTAGCTCGCAAGATTTGCCATTGACTGCGACAATGACGGTTGGGTCGAGTTTCAAATGGATTGGGCTGTAAAGGATATAGAACCAGCTCATAATCGTAACTGTGACAGAACGAATCGTATATTGTCGGGAAGGAAGGTAGCATCTCACTTTCCATGCGTGATTAATCCAGTTCGGATTCCTCATCGCCGAGAACAAAATGCTCCGTTCCATACAACATAGCTGTCGCAGCCGTAGCACCGGAAAGAGTAAGAGCAAGCCCGCTGCGTGGAAGACGGAGAGATCGTTGAAGCCCGAGAGAAAACTGCTCGAGGACAAAGTAGCTCAGTGACCAGGCTGCAGTTCAAAGTCAACGTACGGAGCGCTGAGGTCAGATGTTTCGATGCGCAGTCACCTGTAGCAATACCACTCCCATTCCTCGAGTCGCCTGAGGCCAACACGTAGCCAGCACCGGCGAATATTGCGCCGAAACCCATTCGCAGAACAAATGGGGGTGTAAATGTCTGAGCATGCAGACTAGGGGGAAATAACGAGGACGCGAGGACTTTGAAACGATAAGCTGAGCAAGCAGGGGGAACAAGAGGGCAGGACCCACAAAGAGCACCCAGCCCGAAACATGGTATTCTGCGCGAAGAGTGTCGGAAGCGTGTGATACGCAACAAATAAGCTCACTGACGGTGATTGAGATATCCTCTGGCCGGAGATCACTAAAGCTTGATCTTTCCGTGATTGTGAATTTTGTGCGGCCATGGCATTTACAGAGAGCCGTGGCTGGTTTGCGTTTGCGTAAGCGAACCAGGTGGGCCAGACGCGTCCATCGCGTCCATCGCACGCCCGAATCCCATTGGGTCAGTTTTCATGTCTACGTCTACGGACGATCATGGTCCAACCCACACAAATGGTTTCGAAGAAGACGCAATCATAGCTGCGGGGAGCCCTACTCGTCTACCTCTTCACGAAGCGTCCACAATGACTGCCGCGAACACTGACTCGCCATACAGTGTCACACCACATCCTGAAGACTACACCTCTGATGACGGAATGTTCAATACTGCTAGTGTTACCCCTGCCGTGCTTCTCATACCCCAAACCGTACCACTACACACTGAAACCAAACCAGAGCTCGGCGATGAGGACGCCGCAAACATATCGGAAAGTGGGCGCCACAGTGAAAGCGAGGAAACAAACACGAACGACGAGGAGGATGGGGTCGAAGGTGATGAAGATGAAAATGAAGAGGAAGATGAAGATGAAGATGACGAAGGGGAGGAGGAGGATGAAGAACCAGCGTTAAAATATGAGCGGTTCGGTGGCGCATTTCAAGATCTACTCAAGAAAGATTCCGCTTCTGCTCTGGCTATATCCAACAAATACCTGGTAAGCGATGTTGTTCTTTCCCAAAGGTCTCCGCTGACATTGTTATGCAGGCACTTGGTTCGCACAATGGGTTTGCGCATATCCTGGACTTGACGGGCCAGCGTATCAGAACATTTAAACCCCATACAGCATCAGTTGTCGACATGTGTTTCGATATCACGGCGGACTTCATTGGCACAGCGTCAATGGACGGTGAACATTTCAGCCCTAGTTTCCTCTCCTCGTCTAATGGTTCGAGCTAGGACAGGTGTTCATTCACTCCATTTCTGGTTCAGAGTCCTATGCCTTTGACATGAAACGCCCATTGAGGAGCTTGGCCCTTGAACCAAACTTTGCGAAGAGAGGATCTCGTGCAGTCGCATGTGGAGGCATGGCCGGTACCCTTGTGATACAGGAAAAAGGTTGGCTGGGTCATAAGGAGACAGTGTTGCACCGAGGAGAAGGCCCAATCTGGCACATCCGATGGAGGGGTGGTCTGATTGCATGGGCTAATGATCTTGTTAGTGTTCAGATAGCTGGCTCAACACGTTTACAAATCAGCTGACCTTACAGGGTGTTAAAATCTATGACACTGCGTCGCAAACTAGGATAACCTATATCGAAAGGCAGCCAGACAGCCCACGTCCGGACTTGTTCAAGTGTACCCTCCACTGGCAAGATGACTCCACACTCCTCATTGCCTGGGCAGACATCATCAAGGTCGCTCGGATCAGAGCACGGCCTCGGACCTCGACTTCTTCCTCGTCGGCCAATCTCCCACCCTTCCTGGTTGAGATCACTGCCGTCTTCCAGCTAGATTGCATGATAGCCGGGGTCCTTCCTCTGTCATCGGTGATGACCGACCGCAGCCTCCCCGTGCTTGCACATACTCGCAACCCCAGCTCCTCTAGCTCTTCGTCAGTACCTGCTCCCACGTCCCTCCTTGTATTGGCCTATACTCCCCCAGACACTTCATTCCTTCATGAGGCTACTGATGATCGTGTCATGCAAGCGCGTAAGACCGCAGAGCGTCCAGAGCTTCGGATCATTTCTCGAGCGGGCGAGGAGCTCTCATCTGATGCGCTTAGCGTCACGGGATTCCAGTCCTGGGGTTGCAATGACTACCTGCTAGCTGAGTTTGATCAGGACGGTACAGGGAAGACCAAGGGTTACCTCGTACTTAGCCCCAAAGACGTGATACTTGTTCGCCCTAGAGACCGGAAGGACCACATTGCGTGGTTGGTTGAAAGGAAGCGTTATGAAGAGGCGCTAGAACAAATCGAAATTATCGAAAGCGAAGGCACAGAGACCATTGACGCAACAGAAATCGGGCAGCGCTATATCGAACACCTCGTCGGTGAAGGCAAGAACACAATTACCTCACAATCAGAGCCCCGCTGAGCCTTTACAGGTGATTTCGCCAAGGCCGCTAAGCTCTTTTCGAAAGTCTGTGGGCAGGACACTAAACGATGGGAAGATTGGATATTCATATTTGCTCAAAAGGAGCAGTTGCAAGTCAGTGCCCGAGCTGTTGAAAGTGACGGGGTGGCCCATCTTTGATGTCGCAGGCGATCATTCCCCATATACCAACTGACAAGCCGAGGCTAGGACACCTCGTGTATGAAATGATCCTTGCACATTTTTTGGCGAACGATCGGCAGGTATGGAGTCCTCCCAGCTTTAGAATTCATTGTCGAATGCGTTTTAGGCCCTCCGACAAACAATTCATGACTGGCCAAAGGACATTTATGACATCTCAGCAGTAATTGTAGCAATTCAGTCTGAGCTGGATCGCTGCGTCTTGTCTTCGTCGGGGTCAACTCCTCTTCATATGCAGGCTGCACCCGACACTATTATTCTGATGGAGTGTTTGGCGGAACTGTAAGTTGGCGGACTCAACCCGGTTTTCTTGGCCCCTCTGATGTTTTAAAGGTACATCGCCAATCGCCAGCCGGCAAAAGCGCTTCCTTTCTTCATTCGGCTGCGACGGCCGAATGTCTTTGAGCTCATTCGCGAGCACAATCTTTTCACAGCAGTGCAAGATCAAGCTTTGCTCCTCGTTGAGTTCGACCATGAACTAATGGACAAAGAAAAGAGTGTTGGCCCGAATGAGCGGGGTGTCGCAATTACTCTCCTTGTTGATCACATTCATTCCATCCCAGTAAGTCACTTCATTGTGCTCATAGTCTATATCACTCACCCCGCGCAAAGATAGCGAGGGTTGTACAGCAGTTGCATAGTCGCTCCCGATTCCTTTTCTTGTACCTCGATGCTCTGTTCGAAAAAGACGCGTATTTAATCTCTGACTTCGCCGATACGCTGGTGGAACTTTATGCAGAACACGCGCCAGCGAAGCTCATTGACTTCCTGCGTGCAAGCAGCTACTACAATCTTGAAGCTGTAAGTTTGGAGTCTATTATCGGGGTTTTGATCACTCCAAGCCATCCCTATTTAGGCATACAGAATCTGCACTGAACGGGATCTAGTACCAGAGATGGTATTCTTACTTGGTCGAATGGGTGACAATAAGAAAGCGCTGTATCTCATAATTGAACGCCTAGGAGATGTGAATAGGGTATGTCTACTAGTGTCGTTGCGCCCTCATGCCTTTACATCTATTGCGATAGGCAATTGATTTCGCCAAAGACCAAAATGACGATGATCTGTGGGAAGATTTACTAAAATATTCGGAGACTCGCCCACGTGGGTACCCCTACCATCTCCTTTTGCCCTGCTTCATAACTTTACGCAGCATTCATCCGCGGCTTGCTTGAGAACGTTGGGGCCGAGATTGACCCTATACGTCTCATACGTCGCATCAAGAACGGTTTGGAGATCCCTGGACTGAAGCCCGCGTTGATTAAGATATTGCAAGACTTTAACTTGCAAATCTCGTTACTGGAAGGTTGCCAGGCCATCCTGCATGGTGACAGCTCGGACCTGTCGAAACAATTGCATCGAGATCAGACTAGCGGTTTTCTCATCACCTGTGAGTTTTCAAGGGCCTTTGTCTGCGCTGCCGTGTCTCACGAACGTCATCAGCGAAAACACTTTGTCCGTTATGCGATCTACCTCTACAGGAGTCGCCGTCGTCCGTCATATTACTCTTTCTATGTCGCCATGCCGTTCACGCTCGTCACGTGGACTGTGGTGATGAGCTTCCTCCTCCTCCCGATCCAGTAGTGGCTAGCGTAACTTTTGGAGGCAGGTCTAATAGGGGTATCAGCAACAGGATTGCATAGTGCGTATCTCCCTCTCCCAATGTTGGTATACCCTGTGGCTACGCTGATAATCTCACCACGTTCAGCACTGCGATGGTTCGTGCGAAGCTTGGGCAAGGTTGTCCTGTGTGTAACAAGGAAGGACAACGGACATGACTTATGACCACCACTCTGATATCCTATTTTCATTATTTGCACTGCGCCCCCTCCACATCAGCAAGGCGACTTGTTGTACTACCCGTCGATCTGTTGCAAAGTTTCTTTTGAGGCAATATTTCCTCACGACTTGATATCATGCGTCAAAGAGTGTTCAGGCTTTGATACATCGACAGCCATTAGCATAGGCCATTTCAAGGCCATAAAAAAAATTATTCTCCCGACTGAATCAGCGGAAACGGACTGCATGGGCACACTGGCATCCCCAGCGCCTTCATTCGGAGCTAACTATCTGGGCCTCTACAGTGGTGTCTCGCGTTTCTTCGTTCAAGCTTCTCTTGGGCGCAAGTAGCGCCCCAACAAGACAGTGAGGAGAATCGGCCTTAACCAGTACCAGCCGCTTTCGACCATCTGACAACACCATCCTCACCTCCTGTAACAAACGCAGCCGAAGATGCCGCGGCGGAGGAGGGCTGCCATGACACGGCCCAAACCTCTTGGGTGTCTGTGATTGTTGAGACAGCTGCTCGAGCTGCTAAATCCCACACTTTGACCGTTTTATCGGCAGAGCTATTGCAAATTGTCAACAAGAATGTAAGATTTAGTCCCCGATACGCATACCCAGATAGAGCTAGTCGTCCGTCCGGGGATATATCTGAACTCAAGACCCATGAAGAGTGCCCAGACAACGAAGCTACCGCCCCAGAGCCGGGCCGACTAGACGACGTTGCACGCACATCGTGCAGGATAAGGCGCTTATCTTCAGAAGCCGAGAGAAGAAGCTAGAGTACGAATCAGTCACGTGTGTGATATATTTATGCGCACACAAACCTGCGAGTCAGGGGACCATGACAAGGAGCGGACAGCCATGGCATGCGACGTATAGGTGGAAGTGAGGGCGCTTGACGCAAGGTCAAATACGAATATCTGACCACTGTCAACAGATAGTGCTACTCGAGAGCCGTCGGGGCTCTATATGGGATTAACGATTTATCCGGAAACGAGGCCTAGGTGATACTGACATGGCTACACCGCATTCCAAACTTACCGCGCCCACTCTGCAGAATAGTTCGTTGCTCGCCAAAGGTCTCTGGTTCTGCCGAGTGGATAGTAACATTCCCTGACCCGCCAGTGGCTGCATATGTACCGCCCTTGGGGTTCAAGGACACTGACCATGCTGTCCGAAAGGAAGTTAGACAGACCTTCAATAGTCATAGAGAAGAATGCACTGGAGAGGACTCACACGGCTCTGCCCCTGAACGTGTATAGCTCTCATATTTACCAACAATTGCACCACTTTCTAGTCCCCACAGGAAAGTTGTCCCGTCGATGCTGTTGTATAGGGCATATTCCCCGTCAGGGGAGACGGACAAGGAAACAAGACCAAGGGTATGGGCAGGAACCGTGCGCATGACTTGACCAGAAGTCGAGTTCCAGCACTTGATTATCCCATCCGCTGAAATTGATACTACCGCATTATCTTTTGAAGTCCAACAGATGTCCCATACTGCGTCGCCGTGCGCTTAGATTGGGAGGAGCTCTGAGTCAGGAAGAAGGGAAGTCGTGAGCGTTCAAGAGTAGCATACGTTCAGTACAGACGGTCGCATATACATAGGCTAGGCTCTGCAGCGAGGTTAAGCTTCACACAACCTTTCACACTAGTACTTGTGTACAGACCATCGTTGACAGAACAATTTACCAGAGTTTTCGTGAGCAAAGTGCATATAGCTGCAACTCAATTCGGGGTGAGATGAGAGTAAAGTCGATCGCGTGTTCCATTTGTCGGTTTATGCCGAGCGGCCTTTGAAAATGTATGCACAGTTAATCTAGACTGTCGTGAACTCTAATTTCCTCTTGTATCAACGAAGGCGGACGAAGACATCGCGGTAACCGTATTTTAGTTTCCCATCGAAATCAAAAAGTACGCGCCTCTCTGTGCTGTTACTGATTATGACTGATCCTCGCATTTAGGATGTCTGACGCTGGAGATAACGTCGAGGTTGAAGCTCCTGAAGTTACTGAAGTCTCAGAAGCACCCAAGGGAAAGTTGTCTGTTGAGGAGGCACTTGAGGTGAACAGTATTACTTCTTTATCAATATGTGCCTCTAAACTTTCTCGTGACGATTAGCAAGTTTTGAAGAAGTCTCTCAAACACGATGGTCTTGCTCGCGGCCTGCGTGAGTGCGCAAAGGCCCTGGATAGGCGCCAGGCCCACCTTTGTGTGCTTGTTGAGACCTGCACGGAGGCGGAGTACATCAAGCTCATTGAAGCGCTTTGCGCCACGCACACCATTCCCCTTATCAAGGTCGGAGACGCGAAGGTCTTGGGTAAATGGGCAGGCCTTTGCAAGATTGATCGCGATGGCAATGCTCGCAAGATTGTAGGTTGTTCGTGCGTCGTCGTTAGGGAGTACGGCGAAGATTCAGAGGCACGTCATGTTCTCGATGAGTACTTCAAAGCCCGTTAAGGTGTGTCTCCCGGTCTTTTTTTCCCTTCCTTCGGTACCTTCGGATGACCACAAGACTCCCTCTACGGAGATTTTCTTTGAGGATAATCGTCTATCCGGAATCATTATCTATTCTGATTTGTCTCTTTCACCACGGAAACTCTTCCTATGGTTGCTGACGACTTTTTGTGTTCTACAGCCCTCGGGTTTGTCGTAATATCAGTAGATACTACAAAATCTCATCTCATTGTCCTCTATGTGCTTCTCATACACCCTACGTGAAGGGGACACAAGATACAGAAAAATGAAGAGCTCTGGCCTTCCTACCTCCCTTCGCAGGGCTTACCTAGACTCGTTCTGACTGAGACGCTGTAGCCGGCTCGTCAACGATGAATGGTTTAGCAGAAATCTTTGGGCCAAATCATCTTCCACGTGTGTGACTCGTAGGGGATACTTTACACACTCCATCTATCCGAAAGGACAATCCTCATTCGTGAGAACTCTAACCTTGTTATCTGGTCGTTGAGTGTACGCTATTAGGAAGAGACAAGCCACGAACTGCTAGCTGCCGCCGTCAGATAGATGATGACGTGATGACAACCCCAAGATCTGTCTTCGCCAACACAAGGCAGATGGCACGGAGGTTGCCGTAGCCAAGATCTGTACTGTAATATATGCTTTCAGCCACTTACGCGTACTTACGTGTTGGGATGTCGAAATAATATTCATCGCCGCCCGCATCGACAACAATCACAACGTGCATAGTTACCCACGATCCCCAGAGCCATCTGATGTATTGGTGTGGCCAACGAAAATAAAAGCGTCCGAGCCAGCTCATCATCGTAGGATATTTTGG
>QLOT01017986.1:0-18107 GCA_003313875.1 Russula aff. compacta | reverse complement strand
TCCTCACTTCCCCTCCCCACCATCATCCATCCATAATGGATTTCTTCTCCCTCCCCCATCAGAAGCATCCCACCGTCACCGAAGACGAGGATGGCGTAACCGACTTGTTCGCAAAGGCCATTGACGACAGATTCAACACCGCCGCGCTCCTCCCATCCTCCTTGTCATCATCCAACAATAACAGAATCACTCCCCTCTCCCTTTCCTTCTCCTCAGTTCCCCGCAATAGTCATCTCCACTCCCCACACTTCTCTTCCCGCTCCCATTCTCATCACTTACCTGCTCCTTCTCCCTCCGCCGCCCTCTTCACCGCCCTCAGTCCCGCCACTTTACTACCAATCCTCTCAGACCCACATACACTTGTCCTTGACATCCGTCCTCTCCCCGCCTTTCTCGCTTCCCGCATCCCCCATGCCGTCCCTCTCTCCGTCCCGTCCACCCTCCTTAAGCGTCCCTTGTTCTCCACCTCGAAACTAGCAGAGATGCTGCCAAACAGGTCCGCTCGCCGCAAGTTTTCTCAGTGGCGTCTTGCAAAACGCATCCTTGTTTACGACGCTGACTCGGCTATCCTTCCTGAGGGTAGCAACGTCCTTGGCCTTCTCCGCAAGTTCCGCGCCGAGGCCGGTCTCTCCGCTGATCCACAGTCAAGTGGGGCTCCTCCTTCGCCGGGTGAGTTGCAGCTCGGTTGGCTCAAAGGCGGTTTCCAGGCCGTCTTTCGTGAACACCAGTCTCTCCTCGAGTTCAATCCCGCCTCAGACGATGACGATGACGAAGGAACCCCATCTCCCCCCTCATTCGCAGACCCCAATTACCACGGCAACTCTGAGTCATTAGACCCGACTTACATGTCATCGCGTCAAATGACTTTGTCAATACCCACCGCAATTCGACCTACACTTCTCCGCACAAAACACTTACCTATGAGCGCATTCACCGCCAGTTCAACGACGTCACAGCGTTCTGGCTCGGTCCGTCACAAGCCCTTCCTCGGGCAGCAGCCAGGCACACGGGATTTCATAACCGCGGATCCTACTGCTGGAGGCCCTGCCTCCACTCGCGCCGAATCATCTGTCTCCAGGCCATCGTTATCTGGACCCGTCGCAGTCCCTCAGCCCACCTCCGATCCTGGCCCCACCGTGGCATTTAATCCATTCTACGACACCATCCGACAAAATAGTGAGCTATCGCACGGCATCACCGAGCGCATACCGCTCAAAATTAGCCGGATCGCGAAGGATCGGATCGACGACCTCCCGTTTACGTGGCTGAGGGAGCTCGGTGGGTGGGCGGGAGTGGATGACGAGGGAACAGACGGTGAAGATAACTTCGAGGGAGAAAGTGGGAGCGGCAGTGGAAGTGGCATCAGTGGAGATGATCAAAGCGGGATGAGCAGCGATAGCGGAGAAGAAGATAGCGGGAGTGGCCAGGGGCAGGCAATCCGACACGATCTGCCGACGTACCTCCCCACGGTGGCGCATACAGTTTCCCCCACGAATCATGCAGCGACGACTCTCGAAGACACACAGGCAGAAGGTTCCGAAGCGCTCGCCATGCAATTCTATCGCATTGAACTCGGAGAACAGAGGCGCCTCATGGGCGTGATGGAGCATCATTCGAAGGAAAGCGGGCGCATCATGGAAGCGGGCGAGACGAAAGTCCACAAGTCAAAGTCGAAGAAGAGGAGTAAGCAGCGCAGCAAGGTCACGGGGCGGTCCTCACGAGGCAAACACGGATCTCGAGATTTTCCGTACAGCATCACAGCTGGCGTGGAGAAGGGTGCGAAGAATAGGTACGTGCAGCCATCCGATAACTCGAGTAATGTGATCCTCCAAAAATATTGACTCTTTGGCGCTCGCGTTTCACAGGTATCGTAACATTTGGCCGTTTGAGCACGCACGTGTTCGCCTCCAGAAACAGAAACGGCCAAGTGGCAAGCCACGGACTCCTCCTTCAAATTCAACTTATGGGCCTCTCCATCCCATCACTCTTCCTCAACCGACCGATTTCCTCCCACCAGTCCTGTCCCTCTCGAGCACGCGTTCTATCCAACTTCCATTGAATACTCCGGCTGCGTCGTCCTCTGCTGATGACTACGTCAATGCGTCTTACGTTCAACCTATCGGTACCAAGAGGCGGTACATAGCGACTCAAGGCCCTCTGCCGGAGACTTTCAACGACTTTTGGTTGTGCGTTGCCACTATCCTTTTTCTTTTCGCTCGGTGCCTGAATTCGTGTCGTTGCAAATAGGCTAGTATGGGAACAGAACGTGCACGTCATTGTCATGCTCACTCGCGAAGTCGAGGGATCAACAGTCAAGTGTGGCAACTACTGGTCTGGCGAAAAGTTTGGGCCCCTCCGCCTCAAAGTCCTCGAGGTCACAGGCGCACTCGAAGAGTATGAAAAGTCGGATCGTAGGGTGCCCGGTGACCCTTTCTTCCCTCCCATGTCGAAAGCTCCGACGACACCCTCTGAGACAGGTCCTGGCCCTGTCAAGGGTGACGGCAGCTTCCCTCAGTCGACTATCAAGCGTGTACTCGAGCTCTCTCACACCGGCTTCTCACACCTGCCATCGCGTCGCATCGTGCAGTTCCAGTACCTTGATTGGCCCGACCTTAACGTTCCGGGCGACACGCGCAGCATACTTGAACTCATTCGAGAGGTTGAGCGCGAGGTCGAGCTGGGCGAGGAAAACCGCGGATCATGGGAAGGCCCCCGTCAACCTGATGACTGGCGTGGTCGCGCTATGATTGGCACAGTTCGGCCACGACGCTCCACTCTTCGCAATAGCCGTGAAGTAAGTCCGAGTGGAAGTGGCAGCCGTAGCAGTGGCAGTGGCAGTGGCAGTGGTGCCAGCAGTCCGAGCCTCGATGCAATTGACTCGGATACGGGCATCACGAAGCGTGCTCTGGGAGAACGTCCCGTTCTCCTGCATTGCTCGGCCGGTGTCGGGCGCACCGGTGGTTTCATCGCCATCGACGCCGTTCTGGATGGTGTGCGCCGTGAGATGAGGAAACGACGCGAAGGGCGACTCACTGGAGCTACGCGGGGCGATAACCAAATTTCCAGAAGTCGTAGCGGAAGGGACACCGCTGAACGGAATGGGCGCACAAGTGGCAGCAGCACAAGCGAGAAGGACCGCACGTCCTCGGGCGACGAGGTGGCCGCGATGGACGTTGATGAGCCATCTGCTGGTGGGCGTGCACCACCAGCCCCTGGTCTAGTCATGAAGTTACCGGCCGAAGACCACAAGGCGGTGGTACATGTTCCTGTTGTGGGTATGATCCCTCCTTCATCAACCCGTCCGCTAGGGAAGGAGGGTGCTCTTTCGTACGCTGCGTCGATGGATGTCGATGCAACAAGTCTGGCTGCTTTATCTCCGTGGGCTGCCGCCGACGCTCGAGACAAGCTTCAAGCTTGGATCCCCAGGTCCAATCAACCAGAGCCTCTTTCTTCCCCTTCCTCGTGCTCTGCCCATGAATCTAGAGCCCCCGCTTCTTCCAGCGAGTCGGTCAGATCGACCGTCCCTCAAGCTTTGTCCCGCTCCCTTTCTCCGTCTGGCGATTCCGCTCTCTCTGACATCTCAGCGTTGAGCCTCCCACATTCTGTAAACAGCACGCGCAGCCTCTCTCATTCCGGCCCCGAAGTGAACTCTATATCGCCGCGACAACGTACATTCAACAGCCTTGCCACCGCTGTCAGCGCAAAGCTGCCCATTCGGATGTCCTCTGTTCCTGCCGCAGTGCCACCAAACATCGCATCGAGCTCGGCATCTTCTGTATCAGCCGCGGTACCGTCCCAGCGGCACGTTGCAGCTACACAAATTATACAGCCTGTCCCAAAACGCGTTTCTGGTTCCTCCATCCCTCCCGACACCGAAATCGGGTCCGACTCTTCTCGGGGACGTTCTACGGGTGCTTCGTCACTTCTTTCATCTGGCACGAAGAGTGGCTCCTTCCAGACTTTGCCAACGGCTCCTTCTCTCATGGATCTGTCATCCGTAATCAAGACCGACTCGGAGAGTCTGCGGTTACCCTTAAGTGGGGTTTCAGCAAGAAAGTCGGAATCAAAGAGTAGTGAATCACCACCGGCTAACGAGGACTCACCTCCTGCCAATGGCTCAGATCCGTACTATTCTCAGTCCCAGTCTGAACACTCCCCACCTGCATTCGACTACACTCTCCCGCGGCGACTGCACGACGACCGGCACAGTCCTGTATTGCTGTCAACGATTGATGAGCCGATCCACCGTGTGATCGAGGACATGCGCGAACAACGCATGAGCTTATGCCAGAGCTTGCGCCAATACGTTTTCGTCCATCGTGCCGTGATCGAGGGCGTGTTGGCGTTGGTCGATGAGGAACGCGCGCTTTACGGCAAAACATGGAAGGACAGTGACCTGGAGGAGCTCTCAAATTTTGTCGCCGCCCGATTCCCCCTTACCCCGACAAAACAAACCACCACGAGTGAAAGCGGGAGCATTGAGAGCGCTGGTGGTGCAGCTATGAGTGTTGGGAGTGCCGCCGACACTGGTGGGAGTGGACCAGCCGGTAGCGTTGCGAGTGGCAATAGTGGCAGCAAGTTTGGTATGGAGGTATCACCCACCAAGGGCAAGCGCCGCGCATCGCCGACGGAGCTGCCCAAGGAAGACAAGAGGGGCGACACACGAATGTCAAAGCGGCCTAGTATGAAACGGTCTCTACGCAGCAGCGACGAATACTCACCGGATGATGACTTTGCCTTGGGCACGCGGCGTGTGGAGGATGTGGCTTTAACGCCTCTGGCCACGCGCTAAGTATCCACGCTCTCTCACTCGTTGTGGACATTAGTTGTCAGAGTTATATGACTTACCATGTTGGTAGCCTTTTCCTCGTGCATTGTATCACTTTGACCATTACTTTCTTCTAGCCTAGTTTCGAAACCTTGCATGTTCTGCTCTCATCTCAAGATCGATCGCAATATACCGATTACAGCATCTACGTCACTACTGTACAATCTCTGGCTATGCATATGCCCTCTGTATTGTTATCATAGTGATCCCCGCACATCTATAATAGTATATATATTTCTTAACCACCATGAGGCACTCTTACTATTTTTATGGCTCTACTACAATATTAGACATTTGCTCATTCAACTCCCGCTCGTCACGCTTGTGTTGAAAGTTAACGTCTCCACGCGACTCTTGCCCTTCGCCGTTCTATTGAGCAGGTCGGAGATTACTCGGAACTGCCCTGGATCAATTAGCAGTGTCTGCGGAAGAAATGAGTTGTGGTTGAAGAACAGGGGTGGAGTTTACCTACCCCCGACCACTCTTCGCCTGATTCTTCGTGCTCGAGCTTGTCCACGCCATCGAGCAGTCTCTCACGTAGATCATCGATATCAGCCGCAGGAACGACGACACGAATCCGCATTTTGGCACGCTCGATGGGAAGGGTAGAGTCCGACTGGAGCGCCTTGATGCACTCAGACACCTAGAAGTTGAAAGGTCTGCGTGAGTAAGTATATACATACATGGCGGTGTAGAAATGACCCCACCTGACTTTTCGCATTTTTGTTCGCACGTACGGAGTAGCCCGCTTCCGTCATCGCCTTCTCGATGATGCTGACGGAGTAAGGCGTCTTCGTGGCCGGGTCCACACACTTCTCGGCGACGAGAGTGGCGATTTCGCGTCGGAGAGCCGCGATGTCGTGATCGCGCTCCTTTTCGCCGACCTGAACCTCGCCTTTATCGAGGATCTGCAAGCGAGAAAAAAAATAAGTGAGATGTTTGAATGCGTGTGCGAAAGTGTTTTTTCTCGAGACGACGACTGACCTCTCGCGCAATCGCGTTTCGATCATCGGTGCCAAACGATTTCTTGAGGTCGTTTGACTTGGCCACTTCTCCCTTTGAGACATTCGTGAAGACGTTGGAGATTTGAAGGACTTCGTCTAGATCTTTTTCCCTGTAAATTAGATAAACGACGAGATGGAAAGGGCGTTGGTAACGAATCGGGGATGATCCTTTTGAGACACGTACACTCCATTTCGCCACTCCTGGACTTTATTTTTATAGCAAGGAATCTGGGATTATGGGATTGTTTCGTTTGGCTCGCATTGTGGAGCGAAGCGGACGTGGACAACTCACCCACCTCATATCTCTTTCCGCCTTTCTTCAGACGCACTATAGATACATTTGTCAATCTAGCAAGAGTGGATCAGATATATATGGGACATATGCGCGATAATTACACACTTGATCTGATTCGAGGGCTGGTTAATAGGCATGACGATGACGGCTGCGGCAGAGCACTGGAAATGCGAGTCGCGCTTATCTCATCGGGATTGTTACGGATCGGATCGCAGCTCACGGGGGGACCTTCACTGTCACCGGCAAGCTTGCCTCTCCAACTCGACCTTTCCTTTGGCCTGAACTCCTGAATCATGAAGGGAATAACCAAAGCTATCAAGCGGTATCTCCACTGCCTTGTTTTCAACTCTCGGTCGATGCTAACACGCAGACGCGTTCAATAGGACGCCGCACTTGGTGACTTCAAAGGTCGGCATGTCCAAGAGTAAGCACTGCGCTCCTGACCACATTGCGCTTGATATATCCCAACATAGACGGCTGACGATTCCCTCCCATCCCCCCAGAGTCCAACGATCCAGAGTTCGACGACTATCAACGTAACTTTGGCGTCCTCGAGTCCGCCACGGAAAAGTTCCTAAAGGACACCAAGGCATTTACCGACGCCGTGAACAGCATGTGTCGCGTCGCCTCCTCTTTGCGGACTACGTCCTTACTCTCTCCTTTCCAGCGCTATTCACATCCGGGGGCAGCCTCGCCCAGCATTTCTCCATTCTCTTTCATCCCATCGCCTCTGAATATGACCTCCTCGGGAGATTCCCTCAAGCCGCACATACGATCCAGAACGTCGATGCGTATCACACCGCGTTGGAGGAGCTGCGTACTTCCGTCAGCCCTGAACTCGAGCTGATCGAGAGCCGCGTGGTGGGGCCCGTGAAGGAACTCCAGGGCATTATGAAGTCTATTAGGAAGATGATCACGAAGCGAGATCATAAAGTAAGTATTCTATGAGGATGGTGTCTACATCTCCTCCTGACTCTGACGTTGCTACCTTTTAGTTGGTAGACTACGACCGCTTCAACAACTCGTTGACAAAGTTGAGGGATAAGAAAGAGAAGTCTCTCAGCGACGAGAAAAACCTTTACAAAGTGATTTCTTTCCTGTTGGTCTAGACTGTGGCCGTCGTTTGTGACCTCTGCTCCAGTTAGAGCAAGACTTTGAGATTGCCTCAAACGAGTACGAAAATATTAACGCCGCCATGAAGCAAGACTTGCCTCGTTTTATGACACTCGCAACACGTTTCATCGATCCTCTCTTTCATTCATTTTACTACATGCAGTATGTCCCATCTCTTCTCTTCACACGCTACGTTTACAACTCGATGACGTCTTGGAATACAGGCTTAATATCTTCTACATGATTCTTGACAAGATCAGCCAATTCTCGGAAGGCAAGTACACTATCGACGTGTCTGCTGCCCAGATTGCTGCAGAATATGAGGAGAAACGCGGCGAAGCGGCGGCTGTCGTTGAGGCGCTCAGTATAACCCAGCGTTTCATTTCCACGTGTAAGCGGGTCCCTTCCCCCCTTTCCAACCACCTCCGCATCTAATCCTCCCCCTATCTATCTCAGCCAAACTTGTCGCTCAGCAGCGATCGCTATCTGGTACGCCAGCATCCGTCACACGCTCGGCGTCGATGGCATCAACGGCCACCGCCGTTTCACGAACTCCCTCGAGTGCCACTTTCAAGAAGTCACCCCCTCCCCCGCCCGCCCCTTTCGGCTCCGGGAAGAGCTTCCGATCCCCCTCTCCCACAGCGTCCACCACCACCGCACCACCGCCCCCATACTCATACTCCCCCTCGGCCCCCGCTTTCGGCGTCGCGTCGGCTGCGACAGCAGCGGCGGCGAAGCGTGCCCCGCCACCCCCACCGCCTCTCAAGCCCAAGCCCGCGCCTGTGGTGAACTACGTCGTTGCGCTGTATGACTTTACGGCTCAGGCCGAGGGTGACCTCGACTTCAAGGTTGGCGATCGCATCGAGGTAATTGAGCGCACGGAGAGCACCGAGGACTGGTGGACCGGTCGTCTAGACGGCAGAACAGGCGTGTTCCCTGGTATGTGGTCATTCATTTATTCTGCCCTGCTTCCGTCGTCGTTATTGGAAGCGGTATGTGTCTGATCACAATACACCGCGTCATAGGTAACTACGTTCAAGAAGCGTGATCGTAGAGATCGTAGAGGTAAAGTACCGACTGCAGCGAGACATTCTGTTCTGTTTTTTATAGTCAGAGTCACCGCTATATCTCATTTATGCTTAGGTGTACTGTACCACTACGTGTAGGAATCCGAACTCGAGCGAATATGACCGATTCTATACAGCGATAAACAATTACAAAAAAAAGTGACTCTACTACAAGTAGTTCAGCAAACCGCGTGCATAAAAGGTGGAAGGGTGGAGAAACGACCTGTCCTACGTAGCCCGACACAACAAAATGTTGAGGAAATAAGGTGGAATGAGATTACGATACCTGACAGGCAAAGAGGGGACAGAGAGAAGAATGAAGACGACAACGAGATGCATATTGGTCAGTCGTCGTCGCTGGGCGTGAGGTATTCATCATCGCTGACGATCTGCTTCCGGCTCTTAGACTTTGGCGGTGGCCGGCCCTCCTCACGGTCCTCTTCCATCGGCGTCAACGCCTCATCCAGACCGCTTCCACCCGCGACGGACACGGACAACGAAATGTCTGCGCCTGGGAGACCTGAGTTGGCCACGTGCCGCGCGTACGCAGCATCAAACACCTTCTCCATCTCGACCGCGTCGACATAAACCCAGGAGCCTTCTTGGTTGTACGTCCGCGCATTGGTGAACATCAGCCGCACGTCATCGCAAAAGGCCGTCACGGTCTTGTACAAGTGCGTGTTGATGCGCTTGCGTATGTGCGAGAGGGCGATGGGCGATGGGATGATGCGGTAGTAGTCTGGGTATTCGCGCTTGTCGGGCAGCTCGCGGAAGAGATCGCACCGTTTGCGGCCATTTTCGTCGGTGCAGTTCATGATCGCCTTGTAACACTCATTAAATGCCTTTTTCATGCGTTCTCTGATGGCCGTTGGCAACTCGACGGTCTTGACTTTCCGTCGTTTCTTCACAATAGTCAGGAAATCAGTTCCTGGTGTGATCAAAGACATCCTGACATACCATATCGCGATCATCTTCGTCATCATCCATCACGGAAGGGGTGACAGACATTGACTTGCTATTCATGCCACGCTTTCGCTTGCCGTTCACAAGTTCGAAGTCACCCTCATTCGCTTTGGCTTTACCCTTGCGACCACGACCACGACCACCTTCAGACATGGGTGTACCACTACCAGATTCTAGCTTTGCTGCCCTCCTTGCCTGCTTGAGTCGTGCCTGCTCAGAGAGCTGCTGGATATCTTCGCCTTCTTCCAATGCCTGATAAGGTTAAACTAGGTAAGAGGGAATTGGAAGTATACCAATGGAGTACATACCATAGCCCACTGGTCGTCGCTGAGACCGTCATTGTAGTTAATGACTGCACGACGACGATGACCGCGACCTTCAGCTTCTTCGATATCTTCCTTTGCTTCAAATGGTTCGTCTGTGCGATAACAATCTGGCAACTCCTCGAGTGCGATGAGCGGCGGCGGAGGTTTGCCACGATTTCCGGCTGCCTTCCAATTCGCGACGGCATCGCGTTCGCGATGCATATCCATCTCAGCGAAGAGACGAGCCTCCTCATCTGAGCGGGCAATGATCTCATTAATCTCATCATCGTTCATATCGCCAGCTTCCTCGTTCTCCTCTTCTTGGTCAGCTTCGAGGATGGAGCGCAAGAATTCTTCCTGCTCTTCCTGCGTCGACTTGTTGTCAAAGCGACCGGCCTGGATGACCTTGTCATCGATATCGAGTTTGTACCTTGCACGGGCATACATAGCCTCTTCCACACTCTTTTCCGTGATGAAGCGCAAGATTCTAACCGATTTGGTTTGACCAATACGGTGCGCACGGTCCTGGGCCTGCAGATCGGCATGGGGGTTCCAATCTGAGTCAAAGATAACGACTGTGTCAGCCGTCTGCAGATTCAGACCGAGACCACCAGCCCTGGTAGAAAGGATGAAAATCATAATCTCCGAGTCCTTCGCGTTGAAAAGTTGCACATGACCGGCGCGCTCTTCAGTCTTTGTACCACCATCCAAACGCAAGTATTTATATCCCATCATTTTGAGGAAGTCTTCCATGATGTCCATGACCTTGGTCATCTGGAAAAAGATGAGAACCTTACTGGAGATTAGCCATCGAGCACACTGAAGTCAAGACAACAGCGCATACCCTGTGACCAGTAGCGAAGAATTTGGGAAGAACCCGAGAGAGCAGCTCAATTTTACCGGAGCTACGAATAAGCTTCTCGTCGATGAGACCAGCAGGGTTGATCTTGTCCTCGACACTTTCAAACAAGAATGGATGTTGACAGATCTTGCGAAGCTGCATAAGCTCATTACTCAGGCCTTTGACGCCACCTGATTTCCTACGATGAAACGCGCAGTGAGCCTGGAGGCTCTCCAAGTACACTTGAAGCGATATAATACAAACCCAGGTTTGTCATTCCCATCCGCAATCATCTTGTACTTCTTCATTTGCTTGTACAATTGCGCCTGCAGAGCGCTCATCTTCACCTTGACAACTTTCTCGACTTTATCCGGCAACTCCGCCTCGACGTCCTTTTTTAGGCGACGCAGCAAGAAAGGTCGGAGCACCTTATGAAGACGCCGGATAATGAGTAGTGCTTCTTCTTCGTTCAGTTCAATCTTGTCGGGTGTGCCCGAGTTGGCAAAAGGAGTGTTGAACCATTCGTCAAACGACTTGACGGAATTGAAGATTTTAGGGAGCACAAAGTTGAGCAACGACCAAAGCTCCGGGAGGTTGTTCTGTAGAGGTGTACCCGTGAGGATAAGGCGATAGCGCGAGTGATAGTACGTGGTGAGCGTTTGCGCAAGCTTGGACTGGGTGTTCTTCATACGATGGCCCTCATCTACGGTAATGTTAGATTCGTGCTTCACTTTATAGTGACGAGATATGCCCTACCAATGATCATGTGGACCCACTTCATCTTGCTCAGTATAGGCCTATCCTTGATAATGTATTCATACGTTGTGAGCAACACTTGGAACTGGTTAACCCTGAGTTCGCTTTGAAGAGCGCGGCGTTGCATTGGATTGCCTTTGTAGGCAATTGCTTTTACTGCTGGCGCCCACTTGGCAAACTCCCCAGCCCAATTGGTCATCGTGGACAACGGCACGACGACTAAGTAGGGACCTCTTTGCTTCTTCACCTCAATAAGGAACGAGACGAGAGATATAGTCTGGATAGTTTTGCCAAGACCCTGGAAACAACCGTATCAGCTCAGGAAGGTAACATCAGGACAGGTGATGTCACCATTTCATCTGCAAGAATACCGTTAAGCCTGTTGTTGTACAAGCTAACCATCCACTGCAAGCCCTTCAACTGGTAGTCTTTGAGAGTGCCACCGACCAAGAGAGATGGTTGCTTAGTGACCCTCTCCTTGATCCTGTGTGCAACGGCATAATAATCAATCTTGCCCTTCTCTTCCTGCGGATCATCAAACGACTTGTGACCACCGAAGGTCTCTTCACTGGTTGTTTCTTCCGACAGATCTACGGGATTATCACTCTGCTGGGCAAGGACTGCTTGCGCGAGTGAATCTAGGTACGTATCCGTCTGCTTCAACAAATGGGTGATGCGTGTGTCCTTAGCAGTGTCGATGAGTTTCATATACGCCTCTTCATCGTCCGCTTTGAGGGCCTTGAGACGCTCCTTTGAAATGCGTTCAATACGCTTCTGTTCCTCGCGTTCGGCATGAGTGTGGAAGGAGAGGACGGCTTTGCCGAGGCGGATGACACGGTCTTGTGCAGTGCGATTCACGGTAAGCACTTCTCGGCCATGAGCACAGATGATAGTGAGTTGTTCGACGTGTTTCTGCTTTGCACGCCGCTCACGGTCCACGCGCTGCTTGCGCTCGAGGTTCTCGGTCATGTGGGTATCGCGTATGGCGGGCTTGCGCACACGGCGGAAATCCGAGCGGTTGAGGGGGAGCAAGGAACCGTGCGTGAGGCGCTCGGCAATCATGCCGCGCAACGCTCGTTGTTTGTCGAGCACGCGAAGTGACCTTAGTTCAATCACGGCGCGCAGCTTTCCGTGTGTGGTGGTGGGTGGGTGGACGTAGCCGAGATTGAGAGCTTTATGAGACGGCCCATTTTCGGGCTTGACGACATTCTCCTTGCTCTCGTCATCGATGATAGGTTCAAGTCCCCCATCCCCTATGGTAGAGGACATAGTTTCAAGTTCACGTATCCTCTGCTGGATCCGTGCTTCGACAAAGCGTCGACGCTCATTGATGAGTTGGTGGGGGTCGAGACCTAAGGGCATGATAGAAGGTACGAGGAGACGCTGAAGGCGAGTAGCATAGGCTTCCGGAGAAGTACCAACAAGCTTGAGACGAGTGAAGGGATGGAGGTAGGCATTGTAGGGGTAAAGTGGAGCATCTGGATCCTCATCCTGCACAACAGCTTTCGAGATATGGTCTAAGTGAGGGGTACCCTCGAGCTTGACCGCAGCGTCTTGATTGGCTGGGGTGGCTGGGGTTTCTGGAGCTGCAGGAGTTGGAGGGACTTCAGTGGAAGCTTTCTGTACCTTGACGGCATTGTCAGCAATCTTTGCGACAAGTTGTGCAGACAGTAGCTTCTCGATTTCTGGGTTGTTAGACTGAGGGGGACGGATGATGTTCTGCAGCTCTGCAGGAACCGGGAGACCACGCTGTAAAGTCTTGAAGGCATGAATTTGTGCGCGGAGGATGTTTATCTGCTCCGGTGTAAACGAGACTGGGGTTGTGGAAGGCCCAGGGTGAGGAGGATTGGTCGGGAAGGAGCCAGCGGTAAGGGAACTTTGAGGGGAGACTGCAGTTCCGTTTGGAGAGGGCTGAGCCTGTTGTGGGAGGGAATGGTGGCCATTGATAGCGAGGGAAGTATCTGGATTTGGGTGTTCTTGGGGTACGAGGCGGGCTGCGTGGAGTGAAATCAAGTCAATGAGGGAGCGTATGAGATGCTTGGATGGGAACAGACCACTCTGCTGAGCTTGCTGAGTCTGAAGATTTGAGATGAAACGGAGGAGATGCTGAAGCTCTGGATTATTATCGGGGGTAAAGCCCTGGGCGCGGAGGGCGTTTGCACGCTAGGAAGTAAAGTGTGAATTGAAGAGTCTGCGTAAGGCATAAGGGGTTAAGACAAGGGGTACCTGGACGATTGCTTGAACTCTCTCCTTTGTGTAGGCGGGATTCTGCTGGCGTTGCTGATTGAGAAGCTGAAGTGGGCTGTGATGAGCGAGACTGGGAGCGGCCATTTGTCATTCGTTTGCGACTATTGAACGAGTCGCGAGTCGCGTCGGTGTTTCTACCCGCGCCTCTCCCGGGTCCGTGTGTAGTTTGCTTGCTCTCCTCACACGGACGCACTCCCCCATTTCATCCATCTCTCAGCCACTCAGCCACTCTTTTTCAATCTCCGAATCAATCACGTGATCAGGTCGCGTCACCTCCACTCTACGCGACTACTGGCTCCTAGCACCCAATATCTATCATGCCTCCAGGAGCAGGTGTGAGTGCTATCGCAACAACGCGCATATATATGCTTATGCTTTCAAGTCAACCGCTACCGTATTTCTGGTAGACGTGTCCCCGACAATGGGCACCACGCGTACACTTGAGCTCTCACCTGGCCCAAATGACGAATCTCGCACCAAACAGGTCACCCATCTCCAGTGGTCACTACAGTTTGTTATGCTAAAGATACAAGAGATGGTTCGCCTAAAAGTATCTGTCTTATCCTCAACCTGGTTGAACACCTCCTAGATCTTCAACGGTAGAAAAACTGACCAATGTGGTGTCATCCTCTTTGGGACGGAGGGTACGTGCTCAGGTCAAGAGCGCTGAAATCCTGACGCATAAGTTCGTGAAAAGAAACGGACAACATTGTCAACAGCGTAGATGGGGGTTATGATCATGTCTCCGAGTTTCTTCCTATTGCCCAGCCAAACGCAGACACTCTAGCAAAGTTAGCCGCCCTCCAAACGTGCACCGTGTCAGGAGATCGTTCGTAATGTTTCCTTTGATGCCTTTAGCCAGCTTCATGTCATCTTTAGCTGTCGACGCCCTGATTGTCGGTGCTGAAACATTGAGCAAATACCTCCGCACCAAGCGATCCTGGACAGGCAGAGTAGTGCTCCTGACAGATGGCGAGAGCCCCATAGAAATTGAGAAATGGGAAGCGATTGCGAAAAAGTTGAATAGCTTCAACTTTTGCATTACTATCATGTATGTTTTCCCCATTCTCTCTGCAAATACCTCTCATTTTCTATAGTGGTGTCGACTTTGATGATGATCAAATAGACTTTCACGAAGAGGGAAAATCACACATCAAGGTGGTCCTAATACGATTTAGACAATGACTGGTGACTGATTTTGTCGACCAGCGTGAAAACGAAAGTTTTTACCATAAATTTACCGCTGTTATCACCAACTCTGTCTTGGGTACGCTCTCATTCGCCTTGGAAGAAGTTAGCAAGCCAGAGGTGAAAGAAACGCGTTCCACCCTTATGGCTAATATTCTGCGCCTCGGTGACACGGCAAACAACCCTCTCGAAGCCCTTGAAATTACTGTCAAAACGAGTAAATGCACTGCTCTCGCACGCCCCAAACCATGGAAACGCTTTGCCCCCCGCCGAAGCAAACCTGCGGACAAAATGGACGTGGATCCAAAGCCAACTAGAGGTCGCGATAGGGTCGAAGACGAGGATGCCAAGAAAATCGTTTGGGCACAGCTTAGGATGCGTACGGAGTTCCACGTTGAGCACGACGAACAGGAGGATGAAGATAAAAGAGACGAAGACAACATGGACGTTGACGGCGTGAAGAAGAGCGGCGCAAAGGTCGAAAAGGAGCAGCTTGTCCGCGGATTCAAGTATGGTAGTAGCTATGTACCCTGTCCCGATGGACAGTTTGCAAGGCTGAGCACGCACATGGGGATTTCGATTTGCGGATTTTTCAGTGCGGAAAATGTATGCCCATCTTCGTTCTTCGTCCTCTGTATATTGACGCCCTTTAGTTTCGGAGAGAACATTCCATGGGCGAGGTACAATACGTATGGGCCGATCCTCGTTCACCCTCTCAGCAAGTTGCGCTCTCGTCACTTGTCGAGGCTATGGACAATCTCAACATGTACGCAATCACCCGTTGGGTTTCTAGAGACAACTCGGAACCAAAGATGGGAGTCCTGGCTCCATGTCGATTTCAGAAAGTCGACTGCTTCCTTTGGGTGCAGGTACTTCGTTTGTTCATTTCCTCTGAACCTCTTGCTGAAACTGTATACCAGATGCCATTTGCTGATGATGTCCGGAAGTATACGTTCTCGCCTCTACAAAATCTCTCAAATAGAAAGGGCGAAAGAGTAACAGCACACCCTTACCTCCCCACTTATGAGCAAATGGAAACAATGGATCGCTTCGTGGATGCCATGGATCTCATGGAGGCTGGGGAGAAGGACGATGACGGGTAATACTCTCACTCACCCTTCCTTTTCACCCGTTCACGGATTCATCCAGGAACCGATTCCCGTGGTATGATACTCGTTTGTCGTATAACCCGGCTCTCCACCGCATAAAGCAGGCCCTGTTTCACAGCGCAGTCGTCGGAGATCTCGATGCTGAACCGCTTCTGCCGCCACACCCCGAGCTCACAAAATATTTTGAACCCCCGAAGAAGATGTTGAAACGCGCAACGGAAGCAGTTGATGAGTGCAAGGCCGTGTTCGCAGTCAAGAAAGGTGTTATCTGGATCCATTACCGTATAATTCCTCCTCACCGTGCCTACAGTCCCGAAAAAAATCGCACAACCACGCAAGAATGATCACGCGCGCGCTCAAGATGATGACGACGAGTTACTTCTTGATCGTGTAGCACCCTCAAACTACTCGCAAGCCCGTTCGCATTCTCAACGAAGAACGTCCGACTCTCGACCACAAGACCAGACATCCCCCGCTGCTACCAAGCGTGCGAGGGTCCCCGGGAAGGGAGATGACGATAGTGAAACAGAGCCAGAGTCCGATGATGACATATGGCTCCCGTCCAGCAAGGGCGCGAAATTGCCCACACCGTCCCCAGAGCCTGGGATCGTAACTGATCCCCAACGCGCCCCAGGGCGTATCATCGGCATGGCGACACCCCTTACCGACTTCAAGAACAATATTTCCGAGGGTGACGTGGTTAGTAAGGCTGTGGAGGACCTAGGATGGGTCGTTAAAGAAGTCGTATTGCGTCCGTTTGCGGGGCGTCGGCACACGGAGATGATTGAATGCCTGAATGAGCTGAGAGAGGTCTGCTTGCAGGAAGATGAAATTGATGCTTGGAACAGGTGTGTGTGCGTTTCCACTGTCTCATGTGTGATGATTCTATAGGCCACTGGGAATAGCCTCTTACGGGAATTAAAGACGGATTGCGCGAAGGAACCGGGGAACCCTGCCTTCTGGGACGAGGTGAAAAAACACAAAGTCGATTTAGGTCTGATAACTACATCCGAAGCAGTGAGACATGGAGGCAAGTCAAACATTCTGGACTCATCTACGGAGGAGGTGAGGCGTTGTCCTACAGAAAAGTTCACCTTACTAACACATCCTAGTTCTGGTCAAGCTAATCTGATTGGGATATTGACGTACAGTATGAATGGTAGCTTTGTATAAATAGGAGAGTCCATTACTGGCCCGTGTCATGTGCGATATCTTATAATTGCTAATTACCTTGTACATCATGGATAAGTATCTGATTGAGCTGTGTCATTTCTTTATCATTGTCCTTATCGGTACATTCGAGATCGAAAGCTGAGATTTCTGAATTGAATTGGGCTCTGTTACTCAACGTACTCAACCCTCGCAGATTTATGAAGCGCAACCCAGAAAATAAAATATTTGCAATTCAAGTCGTCACGGGTACTGTACTGACAGCACTCTTCCTGATGACTCAGACCAATCTGACTCACTCAAGTCCTCGGAAAATGAGTAGAAAAGGACATTGAACTTACCTGGGATGTATCCCATCGCTTCTTAGTACTGCTCCCGTATCTCAAAATGGCTTCTCCTTTGGTTCCGACCGTTCTGAACTTTAGTAATAGTCATACTGTGGCGCCCCCGCGGGTAGAGTCTTACAGTCCACCGAATCCATGGGCCGGCAGTACTCGCTCGTCTGTGACGTTGGGAACGCGAGGTGCCATCGAACTCGGTGAACAGAGCATACAGGAGATTCTAAACACAAGGGAGGACGATGGCGAGCTCAAGCTTCCCAAGATGCGGTCGTTAGTTGTCATGATATTTACAAACGTACTCCTACAGGTACGCTGCTCATTGGGATGATCGCACTCTAACACATCTATCAACTCGCCGTGCAGACAACATTCTACATCATCGTCTCCTCTGGCAGTCAATATGCCGAACACCTGGGTGGCAACGCCACGTTTTCTGGGCTCGTAGTCGGTATTCCGGCCGTCATTTCTGGGATAATACTCGTACCACTAGTCAGGCGAGACGGAGGTGAGGGCGGACCCACTCGATTGTTGTTGTCCCGGCCTGCCCTTTTCCATTTGTACTGACCATCCGAAACTGTGCAAGGGACGTACCAATTCGCGCTGCATCTCTGCTGTGCGAGCGCGCTGTCCGGGAGCATCCTCTATGCGCTGGCCTACAAAGCTAACTTCCTCTACCTCATCCTCATCGCTCGGATCGTGATGGGCGTGTCCTTCGCGCAATTCATGTATGCTAAACGCTATTGCTCCGACCCTCGCATCGTCGGCGTACGCCGCCGCACAACGTTGGCGGGATGGCTCGTCGTTGGCCAAAACGAGCTGGCCCACCTCTCCCCCCGGACGACAGCCAAACAAAGTCATGTGATGTCTTACAGTTGCCATT
>QLOT01017965.1:0-11282 GCA_003313875.1 Russula aff. compacta | reverse complement strand
GTGAGTTAGTCCAAAGATAAGTCCTAGAAACTCACGATCCCATACGTGGTAATTATGTTCTGCATCGTTTAAAGTGTGAGATGCGTACCTGATGGCATGTCACTTCCCTCATGAATCTTTTTGAAAGAGTACTGCTCCAACAGCAAAGTTGGAAGCATCAGTCTCGAGTTTGTAGGGTCATGTCAGATCGGGAGTTGACAATGCTGGATCATTGAGAATTGCTGAGATGAGGTTGTCAAGCACATGACAGCACTCAGGCGTCCACAAGAAGGATGTTCCCTTTTTGAGCAGGGCATTGAGTGGTCGAGCAATGGCAGAGAAATTACGAATGAAGGGACATTGGTAATTGAGTACTCCCATGGTTTGGCATACTTCTTTGATGTTCTTGAGGGTGTGAGGCCAGTTGCAAAGTCCAGCAATCTTACTTAGGTCGATGCAAAGGTTGCCATCTTTAACGTGGAAACCTAAGAATTCAACCTCAGGAACTTCGAACTGACATTTGGATGGTTTTAGGAAATAATGATGGTGTTCAAAAAGGTCTAGTAGCTCATGCATGACACGGTGGTGGAGAGCGTGTTGTTCAAGTGAAGACCCCATGGCAACAAGACCATCATCTAGAAAATTAGTGAAGTTGTCAGGGTATTTGTCCTTAATGGGGCATAGATCACAGTCCATCACCCATTGGAACAGTAGAGGGGCATTAGAGAACCCAAACCCCATGACCTGCAGAATGTAGGTTCCTAATGGCGTTTTGAACGCTGCCTTGTGGGCATCGCCCAGTGTGATACGAATGTTGTTATAGCTGGCATGAAGGTCAAATTTAGTGAATAATAATTTACTGTGTAACTTATTGAGTTCAAAACACATGTCAGGTAATGGGTAGTCATCCTTGATGGTGAGGTCATTGAGCTTTCAATAGTTGATGACCATCCAGAGCTCCTTGCCATCTTTTTTTGGAATAAAGAAACAAGGTGATGTGAAAGGAGACGAATCCTCCTTAATAAATCCCTTCTCCCAGTCTTTTCGCAGTGTTTCCTGTAAGATTTCAGTTTCTTACCTATGAAGGGGATATACCTTACAGAAGAGTTCTTGTGGCACATCAGGTTTTAATTGTATTGAGAAATTTTCCTCTTGTAGTGGTGGTAGAGCTTTTGCAGCCTCTTCCAAGAAGATGTGGGCGTGTCATTGATATTCTTGGGGTACTTGGTCTTCAGTGAGCATTGCTTTTGTTTCATTTGCAGTGGCAGCCCATTGCTGTGCAAAACTTGTGCATCACATATACAACACTTCCCCTGGAGCTAATGGTCCACAAGCTTGCCATGCAGCAATCTGAACGGATCATATGTTGAGGGAGATTACGTCCCTTTTAGCGTGAAGATGTACACTTTGTAGTCTGTTAAGTTTTTTTGTAGTCCAGTCAATTTTTGGGTTGAACTGTTGTAAGAAGGTATATCCGAGGGGCAATCCATCTGTCCCGAGATCTGTGAGGAAGAGATGGACTTGCTTCGCTTCACATCCAAGAGTTCAAGTAGTGTTTAGATACTGTGTGATTTCCCCTGCTTGGTTGTTTGTTCCATTGACATTATGGACTGTCCAGGGGATGGTGAGATGATGGGTTTTTAGCCCCAATTGGTGGACCAGGTGTGGGTGAATAAAACAGTCCATCACACTGCTATTGATGATTGCAGTTCCAGCCTTTTGTGAATCAAAAAAAACTGCTATTGGTAGTGAGTTAGCTACACATATATACATGATTTGGGATGCTGCCTTCGCTGTGGCTGATAAGCATCAGCAGATTAAAAATCCTCTGTTGTATTAAGAGGTGGTGTGTTGGTCATAAGGTTGGCAAAAAACTTATCCATGATGCTGGGTTTGAGGGCATGGACTTAGGTGAGTAGTTTGGTAGCTTGCTCGTCTTCAGTGTACACAGGTGGTGTGGATGCAACTGAATGTGTATCATCATCCAGGACTTCCTTGATATGTGCTTCACATACTTGGTTTGATGAGCAAGGATGGCCATTGTTTTGTGTGCTGGCATTGGTGTTTTGGTTGTTGAGGGGACATTTATTTCGGTTGTGCCCTTGTTTGTGGCAGCAGAAACATCGACCCTCTTTCTGGAGTTTGTTGCATTCGGTGTCGGTGAGCGGGGCGAGGTGGGTAAGGTCAACCTGCATTTGATTGTTGTCCATGGTGGTGTTTTTCTTTGGTTTGTTAGTTTTCTTAGTGTCTTCGAGGAGGGCCTTGAGGCGAGCTTCTTTGGCTGGGAGTTGCCAGTTGCCCTTGCTGACAATAACTTTGGCGTGATAGGCAAGGCATCGTGACTCAGCATGTGCAGTGTTCTCCCACTCATTGAGGGTATCTGGCCAGGTCTCTTGAATGATGATGTGATCGAGAATTGTTTTGGCAAGACCTTGCTTGAAATACTCAATGAGTGAATGCTCATCACAAGACCAGCCAAGCTTTTCAATGATTTCACTAAAGGAACTGATATACTCATCTATATTGTTGACTCCATTTTGTCCTAAGGTGGTGAGGTCTCATAGGGCTTTCTTGCAGGTGGCAGTATCGTGGAATGTGGAGGTAAAGTGGTGCCAAAAATGTTCCCAAAGGGCTTTGTCATTGTGGGAGTAATAGCCACTTTTAACGCTATCTTGGAGTTCTTTAAGTTCCTTAGCTTTCCAAGCATTGACTTTGGGGCATTGAATAAATCTGAGGGCGATTGAGGTGCATTGATATGGGGAATGCATGGACTGATTGTAATTGTTGCTTACCCAGAAGTTGGTGAATTCCGTGAGGAATTGGGTAGCCTTATTGTGATCACCAGTGAAGACAGTGGGACATTCTCCTTGGAGTGCTCCACTGACCAGGTCGTCTTTGTTATGGACTGGGACTTGCATCGGACTGACTTTGCTTACATCAGTTTTTGCCTTCTATGGTAACCGCTTTCTCACACTCCAGCTGGGAACCTCCTCCACCTCCTCATACCTACATTACTATACCTCTATTATGTTCCACAGCCCTCCCCTTTATGTTGCATCCTTTCAGCTCATTACTAATACTTACAGACTAATTCTCCGATGTGTTTCACTTGCCCCTTTTGGACTACTGACACTTACTTACTGGCTGAAACACATACCTACCATTTAGCCACTCAGATGCGTCACCAAGCCATCCCAAGCCACCTAGACGCGTCACTGGACATGCCAGCCATCTAGGATGCGTCCCATAGGCACTTAGTAGTAATACCTTAGTACCTGTACAGCCTCAGTAGCCACAAGGGCTATAAAAGCCTCAAAATGAAAGACCTAAGCCTTAAGCTTGGTCTCTTGTACAATACAAGTTCATTCTACTTTGTATGAACTAAAGCTTAAGAACCATCCTTTTCCACTTGAGCTCTTTCAAAGCCTTTGAAAGAGTCTTCTAAAGCGACTTAGAGCTGACACGACTCTTACCTGCCATATCTAGAAAGACCAGTTCCTTATTAGGAACTTATTGAAACCCTGACACCAGAATCTGCTCAGCAACGCCTGCGTCATTTCTTCGCATCGCTCAAGCAAGAGCCGAACTGTTACCTAGAAGCAGTAGCGGCCCTTGTCCTCCCCCAGAAAGAGGACATTATAGAACCAGGAGAATACACCACGCCGCTAGGGGCCGACTTCGCTTCACTCAGCAGCATTCACCACTAAGACAGTGGTCCAACAGAAATCTCCGATAATGCCTTCAAGGAAGATCCTTGAATCTGTCCAAGACCCTCATTGCAGAGCAACACAGTATCTAGCTGCCTGATACTGCCTGTATAAAGAAAGACCTAGTTGCAATAGTGCTAGCGCACTCGTTCTAAAACAAACCCACATAAGTGATATCAGCTCTGGCTATTGAGCTAGACAAACATCAGAACCCAAAGCACCAACACAGACCTTCAGACCCTCTAGAACCCCATCAAAGAGAGCAACGTGCTCAAATTATCAGAAGACAGACCTGCCATGCCCAGTCTAGCATGACATTAGACCAAGCTTATTCAACAAGACGGAGGACTTCAGAAGAGAACCCACTGTCTTCCCAAAGGCATTCGCCAACTCAGAATCTAGAAGAGTCCTCAGAAGAACAGAACCCAATCTCCCAGTTCAAAGCACCGGACGATCCATCAATTGGGTTATCCAAGGACCAAATCGAGGCTACAACCTTGAAGTACCACATCCATACACCACACAAGTCTTCAACTACCCAGTCGAATTCATCGATGGATATTGGTACACCCTTACAAGAGATTACAACACAGGAGAATATCAGGCTTTTGGTGATGACAGAATCAGCCATTTTGCTCAAGGAACAGGAGCACCACTCAATGAAAACAATCCATACCACCCAGACTACAAACCCTTTCATATCACACTTACCCCTGCGTCTCATACACAAGCTCTTGAACAAGAAGTCCAAGAACCAGTAGAACAACCAAGCCCACAGTCAACCGACCTTCATTCTCCAAGAGAATCATAACCAGCCGACTCCTCAAGCAATGGAGAAGAAGCCGAAGAACAGACAGCCAGTGAAGGATCTCCAGACAGACCTCACACACCCGATGAAGCAGACCCACCTACCTATCATGCGCAAGTACCTGAAGCGCACCAACAGCTCGAAGTAGCCCTAGAACCACCAGTAGACAAGTTATTACAAGGAGTCGATCAACTCAACTTACAAGTAGAAGAACTCCTCAATGCAGTAACAATCCACCAGCTACCCCAGATCCAAGTAATACCACCAGAACCACCAGCACAACTACTAGCACCACCACAACAAATCGTACCCTTATTCATGGCCAACATACAGCCTCAACAACAGCAACCACCTCCTCAGCAGCCCGCGCCACAACCACCAGCTGGAGGACCCCCTCCTCCACCTGCAGCAGCAGCACAAGTAGCACCTGCTGCAGCGGCTGCACCAGTTAATGGAAAATGGAATGGCACCCCACCAGAAGTCTTCACAGGAAACTGCCACAACAGTGACAAATTCTTGAGAGAATTTAAACTATACAAAATACTCAATGAAACGAACGACTCAATGGCGCAGCCATATAGGTGAGTTGCAGCCCTATCCTATATCAGAGGACCCCTAGTAGATGATTGGGTCTATGATTATATTGACAAATTAAGTGATCAAGTGCAAAGCCAGGGAACTCCAATGGACGATGAAGTCCTCTGGGCACAATTTGAAATGGCATTTACAGATGCCTACACTGACCTCCACAAGGTCACCAAAGTGACCACAGAACTACAGAACTTAAAAATGAAAGAACGAGACCTCGATGGATACATTGCCAAGTTCAAAACCCTGTCCAAGAAATCAGGATATGAACAGAACACACCAGCCACAATTCAGATGTTTCTCAGAGGTCTAACACCAGGGTTAGGATGAAGAATCATATGATTCCACTCCTCTGCAACAACCTTCGATAACTTTGTTGCAGCAGCACAGGATGAGAGCAAGTCGATGGAAAAAGAGCAGCTAATCTTTGGAGAAGGGAAACAGCCCCAATTCCGAACCCAGCTCCCCACCACTGCACCAAAACCACGCTTTACACCAAGACACCAAACCTACAGACCATGACCCACCAATGGAACCCCCATGCAAGTTGATAGGGTCACCACCAAGGAAGAAGAAGAAGAACACAAGAAGACAGGAAAGTGCTTCTACTGCAGTCAACAGGGACATGTTTTCCAAAACTGTCCTAAGAGAAAAGAGAACCCAGGACCACCCAAGAAGCCTTCCTACATTAAGTATGCACAAGCCAAAGAAGACAGTGAAGAAGAACCTGAAGGAGAAGAAGAAGAAGAAGAACCAGAAGATAGAGAAAGAGACCTCGACGAATTTACAGGGTTGGTCAATAGAATGATCAACTTTAATGACGATGAATGTTACCAATGGTACAAAGAAATGAAAGCCTGTGGAGCAGATTTTCTATAGGTTTGGTGGAATCGGCCATCTTCTGAACCACAGCTCAGCAAAAGATGCCATTTCCAAGAATCAACTCCATACAGACCCAAATAGAAATGCACACCTCAAGCACCCAGGCCAACATACAAGCTCTAATAGACAGTGGAGCCACAGAGAATTTCATTAATCAGAAGATAGTTGCAAAGTACAACCTTCCTAGGCAAAGACTTATCACACCAAAGACTGCAAGAAACGTGGATGGAACCCTCAATAAACTAGGGAAGATTATTCACACTGTCCACCTTACCATCAGCCACAGAGGAATCCGAAAAGATATAACCTTCTATGTCGCAGACATAGGAAGAGATAGCATAATACTCAGATATCCCTTCCTAAAGCTCACTGATCCTGAGATCAACTGGAAAGCTGGAACAATCAAAGGAAAGGTAGTAGCAACTGCAGAAGATCCAAAGAAGTGACCACAAATCCACACAAAGAAGACCACCACATCTACTCAATTGGCGATAGTAGAAGCCAACAAGAAAAAAGAGAAACCATGGCACCAATTAGTACCCAAGGAGTACCACCCATTCAAGAAGGTGTTCAGCGAAGAAGCCTCAACTAGACTACCTGAACCCCAGCCTTAGGACCATGCTGTTGATCTCAAACCAGATGTACCAGCCTCTTTTGACTGCAAAATATATCCCTTATCCCCCAGAGAGCAAGAAGCGATGGAGGAATTCCTCAAAGAGCATCAACAGAAGGGATATATTAAGCCATCAAAATCACCCTACACTTCCCCCTTCTTCTTCGTCAGGAAGAAGGATGGAAAACTACAACCTGTTCAAGATTATCGACAATTGAATGAATATACAGTACCCAACAACTACCCCCTCCCTCTCATAAGGGACCTAATACCTCGACTATCTGGCAAGACTCACTTTACAAAGTTTGATATCAAATGGGGATACAATAATATCCTTATTCACCCTGAAGACTGCCACAAGGCCGCCTTCAAGACAAATAGAGGACTCTATGAACCCAAAGTAATGTACTTTGGAAGGAACTGTATTCATTTATATGGACGACATCCTAATCACTACCAGTGGAACATGGGAAGAACACAAGAAAGGAGTCAATCATGTCCTAGCAATCCTCCTAAAACACAACCTATACCTCAAGCCTGAGAAATGTGAATTCCACAAAAATGAAGTGGAATACTTAGGAATGATTGTAGGCCAAGGACACATCAAGATGGATCCAGTCAAAGTGAAAGCAATTACTGATTGGCCAACTCCAAAGACGGTCAAACAAATCAGAGCCTTCCTAGGCTTTGGGAACTTTTACAAAGACTTTATTCCACAATATTCAACGATAGCAAGGCCATTACATGAATTAACTAAGAAGAACAAGCAATGGGAATGGGGACCAAAGCAAGATGATGCTTTCAAAACACTCAAATTTGTGTTTACCTCCTACCCTATCCTCAGAACAGCCGATCAAACCAGACCCTTCATCCTAGACATGGATGCATCTGCCTTCGCACTCGGAGCCACCCTCACACAAGATTTCCCTGATGGAAGACACCCAGTGGCATTCTTCTCAAAGTCACTCACCCCACCAGAGCGAAACTATGATATCTATGACAGGGAACTACTAGCTATAGTAGCCACAACTAAGGCCTTCCGTCACTACCTCATGGGAGCCAAACACCCTACTCAGATAAGCTCCGACCACAATAACCTGAAATACTTCAGGTCAGCAAGGAGAATTACCCCCAGACAAGCCAGATGGGTAGCCCACCTTGCAGATTATGACTTCATACTCCACCACATTCCAGGAAAACAAAACATGATTGCAGACCTCCTATCTAGGAGAGAAGACCTAGAAGGGGGGGTAAGAAACAATGACCATGTCACTGTTTTACCCAACATCCTATTTTCTTGAACAATTTACCTGCCAGATGACAACAATAAGCAACAAGAAGTCCTCCAAAACATCCACAACTCACCAATTGGAGGACATCCTGGCATTTCAAACACCTTGAACCTCATCAAAAGATGATACCACGGTCCAAGACTGAAGCCATTTGTTGAAAACTATGTCAAAGGATGCGCCAAGTGTCAAGAAAGTAAACCAATAAAAATCAAACATGCACCTTTACACCACTTTGATACACCTGTGGAAGAAGGACCCTTCAAATATATATCAATGGACCTCATCACAGACCTACCAAAGTCAAAAGGATATGACACAATCCTTACAATAGTTGACCAGGGATGCTCTAAGGCCACCAAATTCCTGCCTTGCAAGAAAACCATTGATGGAGAAGGCATAGCAGCACTATACCTCCACCACCTCTTCCCATGGTTTGGCACCCCTAAATGAATAATATCAGATAGAGACCCTCAATTCACTGGCAACTTTACACATACCTTGTGTAAAGCCCTTGGGACAAAACAAAACTTGAGTACCACTTTCCACCCACAGACAGATGGACAAAGCAAACACATGAACCAATGGGTTGAGCAGTACTTAAGACAACACACACCAATGGATGCCAAGATGATTGGTCAACCTACCTCCCAGTGGCAGAATTCACGCATAACTCATGGAAACATGAAACATCTGGGTTTATGCCACACCAACTAATCATGGGACTCAACCCATCAGCAATTTGGACAGAAGGAGATGAAACTGTTCCTGCCACCACTGCCCATCTAGAAGAACTGGACAAAGGAAGAACAATAGCCCACCAATCACTGCAAAGGAAAACCCAAATCATGAAACCAATTAGAACATTTGAAGAAGGCCAACAAGTGTGGCTTGATGCGCGTGACGTCAAAACCAAGGCCCCATCAAGAAAAATGGTGCCAAGATGACTAGGCCCTTTTACCATCAGTCAGAAGGTGTCAGCAGTGGTGTACCGCCTAGACCTTCCAAACCACATGCACATCCACAATGTGTTTCATGTGAACCTACTATCACCATATACAGAAACTAGAGAGTATGGCATACCTTTCAAATGTCCAGCACCTGAAACAATAGAAGGCGAAGAAGAGTATGAAATCGAAGAAATTATTCAAGAAAGGGTACATGGGCGCAAGCGTCAGCATCAATACCTGGTCAGGTGGAAAGGATACCCCACTTTGGACAACTCATGGGTCAGTAAAGATGACCTACATGCTCCAGGGCTCCTTCAAGAATTCTATGGGAAACAACAGGCATAAACAGGGGGTAGAAATGTATATAAGACCCACTGTTTCTACCTAAAGAAAAGCAACAAGCAGTGATCCCTCACAGCAAGTTACAACCATAGCCTCCAATCCCACAGCAGAACAACTCCTTGAAGATATCCTATCTTCAGGCCCTCCCCAGTACAAACAAACCAGATACTACCTATGCCCCGAAGCACCACTTAAACAAACACTCAAGTATATTTGCTTGAGAGTCCTCATTCACAACCTCCAACAACAAAGACAAGCTGCAACCCCAACACCCTCATCACCACCACCAACCACACCAATGGCCTCCACCTGCACCCCAGTTGCCATCCCCTTCAACACCACCATCACCAGGGGCCCCACCTTCATATTCAGGTCCATCCAACCTCCCACCAACCGCTTCCCCCCCCTCATTGATTTCACTGATGATGAATCTACTGTGGTTGATAGCAACGAGGATGCAGGATCCCTGCCACCCATGCTCACTCCATCCTCCCCTCACTACTCCATTCGCTCCCTCACTCCCACACCTCCCACTTCTCCCATCCTCTCCCCCACTGATAACCGATTGGAGGCCCTGGCTAACCTTTCAGGAGAACAGCAACGCCCTGTGGCCACGGTCACCTCCACCACCACCAATAACAATCCAGCAAACAGTGTATGCACCGCCTTGTGAGCACTGTCCATCCAAAGGCCCTGCACCTTCCAGCAAGAGGAAGATGAAGACAAAGATATCCTCAGGAGGAGGATCAACAAAGAAGAGAATGAAGAAGAGAATGAGAAGAGTGATGACCACCCAGGAGCAGGGTGGTGTACCCACACCAATGAGCCATTTATTGTCCCCCACGTTAATGGCACCGCTGACTACACCTGGTACTACAAGTACCACTTCGATAACCAGCAGTACCCCCTCATCAGCACCATGATGGGCAGAGGACACAAGGTATACAAAGACCTCCTCCTGCCCATCCCTTCTACACATTCCTGCTCCAAGTACAACACCCAGCATGTCAGGCTGTTCTTGGGAAGGGAACCGCTTGCTGAAAGTGTTGATGATGCCTTGAAGGATGAAGGGGATGAGTCACTAACAGCAGCTGTGTTAGCCTTTAGAAAATGGGACCAGGACACCAGCTTCCTGGAACAAGAAATGCAAAAGCTGCGGACGAAGCTATGCTTCATCAAAATGAAGAAGTTGGAATGGATAGGGGCCCTCCAATTTGTGGATGCTCACAACAGAATCGCTGCTGGGGTCAAAGCCCAGCCCATACATTGGAGCCCCAGGGTTCAAAACAATATCAAGGATATACTCAAGGGATTCACCACCCCTGACTACCTCCAGCAGATCGACCCCTTCAACCCAGACAGCAACAACGATGAATACATCTGCGCCTGGGCAGGATACCGCCCTGCCAACGAAAGAAGCAGCAACAAACACTGCCACAAATGCCACAAAAATGGCCACATCCACCGCAACTGCCCCTACAGAGTCACCAAGCAATGACTCTAAACAGGGGGTGATGTTATGGACTGGGACTTGCATTGGACTGACTTTGCTTACATCAGTTTTTGCCTTCTATGGTAACCACTTTCTCACACTCTGGGTGGGAACCTCCTCCACCTCCTCATACCTATATCACTATACCTCTATTACATTCCACAGCCCTCCCCTTTATGTCGCATCCTTTTGGCTCATTACTAATACTTACAGACTAATTCTCCAATGTGTTTCACTTGCCCCTTTTGGACTACTGACACTTACTTACTGGCTGAAACGCGTACCTACCATTTAGCTGCTCAGATGTGTCACCAAGCCATCCCAAGCCACCTAGACACGTCACTGGACATGCCAGCCATCTAGGACACATCCCATAGGCACTTAGTAGTAATATTTTAGTACCTGTACAGCCTCAGTAGCCACAAGGGCTATAAAAGCCTCAGAATGCAAGACGAGGTCCAGGAGGCCCAGGTGGCCCAGGAGGCCCGGGAGGGGCTGCCACACCCCAACAACCAATCCTACCTGCAGCTGATGCCAAGGCAATGGGACAACTTCCCCAAGTATTCAATGGGGATAGATCCGAAGGAGACAACTTCATAAAAGAAGTCAAAGCATATCTGCACATCAACCAT
>QLOT01017607.1:0-12177 GCA_003313875.1 Russula aff. compacta | reverse complement strand
TCCCGCTGACATGCTCGGATTCGACTGCCATGACTATGTCCCCGGAGATAAATGGTAACGTCCTTCTTTCTCCCCACCAAGTTATGCTTCATACACTGGCGCACTGACGTGCCACGCATTACAGTGCCGCTGCTAACACTGGCATACTTTGCTGTGACGATACTCAACTACGTCTGTGTCTCCATTGCGTCTGACTCTTAGTGTTCTGACTCTAACTTAATCCCTACTGTCTTGTATGCAGCGGACCATACACGCGTCGGCTGCTACATACCGGGCTAACTTGGTGCGCTCGCAGACCACTGAGCCGTTACGAGATAGCTGTCAGGGATGCAATCAAACTTGAAACCTGTGGGAGGCGGGAAGGACGCCCGGGGACCTTTTCGCTCATGTGGCACAGAGTATCTTGGGTATCTGTAGTATCGGTTAGGGAAGTGGGACGTAGTAAAGGCGAAGTAGGTTTTTTGTTGTTCCTAGTTGTAAATGGGCGTATCGACGAAATCGCCCTACATGTGAGCGCACTAGTAGTCGGAAACTGTTCGCCGAATATCACCCTTCCGTCAGATTTCCCGGGCGTGTTGACGTATCAAGAACAAAACAGCAAAAGAAGTGATTTACACCACAGACGCGAACTGCTTCGCGTCAACTTCGTGGGGTGTGAATCGCGATACTCTCTCGAAGCTGAGAAAGCATCAAAGTCACGGCGGGCCGGAAACGGGTGTATAATACTTCTGGGGGAAGCACTGGGCGAAACCGCATCGTTTCTTGGTTAAGAGAGAGCGTCATTGGAGTGGACGGGTTACAATAGGACCAAAGACACCAAGCGAGGATGCGGGGAAACGCACCCTTGTTAAGGTCAAATCTCATGGAACCTTGTCACGTTATATCTTGTGCTGTGTACATAGCCCATACCCACAGGCAATTACTTTGTAGTCGTGCGCTCGCCAAGTAGGGACCAAGACTTGATGCAAGCTTGATGGGGGAAACCGACAAGCACATTTCCCGAACTTCGTATCACGTGCACCTCCTACTTTTTTCTGGTTCCGGCCTGTCCCTCTGATGACCCCCGCTGGTACCTTTCCTATGAAATAATGTGCGAAGTGCCTGCATGACTGGTCCCTACCATCACACTACCAATGGTCAGCACTTAGCAGCCATCCAATATAGTCTAGGCCAAACTTCTTTCACCAAACAAAGTGGTTTGTGATCCACAGTGCCGAACCTGGCAATGGCCATTGGCCAACATACAACCTCGTCTTCACCTTCACGGACTCTGTAACTCGGGCAACCTGCTGAACTTTGATTATCCCTTTCATGTGGTACAAATAACCCATCATCCAGGCATCATTGTACGTGTATTACAGTCTTCTGCACAGGAAGACAGTCGTTTGGGTCAGGGGGGATCATTTCCCTGCGGCTATCGTTCACGTGAAGAGACGTCTTTCAGTTTCGGGCCTACGGGTGTCCATTCTCGGCTCTTTTGCCCATATTAGGTTCATTATCTGTCAACACGAAACGCAGTGAAGATATAGAAGCGAAAGTGAAAGTGAAAGGTCCTCAGTCTGGGTACAGATGATATTTCAGTTATTGTGGCAAAGCTTTGCAACTATTATATTTCGGATACCGAAACAAACTGACATAGGGCGGAAAAGCGGGCACCGGTCCCACACTCAGGCTCATTGCAGCCCAATATGCATCGTCGTTGTTTTCATCCCCGCGACTAAGGCTACCTTCCAGCTACTGGAACCGACCTTGCCCATTGATCGATTGCATAAGGCCCGGCTTCATCTCTGCCCGGGAACACAGGATCTACTTCTTGACGCCCATGTATTGTGACTCCCAAACATCTCTTGGCCAAGATATCAAGTGGTCACAGTTTCTATCTATTACCTTATGCTACGCGCACACTGTCTGTTATGCAAAATATCACCATTTTGGCGTTCTACTGGGGTTTCTCATGGGCTTTTGCGTACGTGTTCACCATTGCAAGTGGCATCTAGGTAAGATTAAAATTGCACGTGGTCTTCGTGCTTCCCTGCGATCATTGTGTCCGGCGGCCGTTATTCATGGTGACATTCATCTGAAAAATGTCCCCCCGGAGCCTTCAACTGAGCGTTCTTGTGACCTTGTCCCTTGACTGAGACAACGTAAATCAACTTCTCTCTCGTAAAGCTTACATCAAGGTCGAATGGCAGAAATTGTATATAAGGGACCCCGTTGTCCTTTCATTCTCCAGCTCCCAGAGCAGTTCCTATTCCCTCAATCTTCATCTAGTTTCTCTTCAATGATGCTCTCGAAGCCTTTCGTCTCTTTGCTCGCGACTCTCGCTGCGGCAAGCAGCGTCGCCGCCGCTATCACCCCAGTACCCATGACCATGAGCCGTTCAGCCTCATGCTTCTTTGGCGAGACCCCACAATGCTGCAAGGTAGTCCAGCAAGCATCCGCCCCAGGGTTTCTCTTCTTCGTTGGGGGCGACATTTTCGAATACGAGAAATATGGCCCCGCTAACTTGCTCGGATTCGACTGCCATAACTATGTCACCGGAGATAAATGGTAAACGCTCTTCTCCCTCCCCACCAAGTTTCCCTTATACAAAGGGTACGCTAACATGCCACACATTACATACAGTGCGGCTACTACTACCATACTTTGCTGTAACGAACGGGAACTACGTCTGTGTCTCTCTTGCGTCCGGCTGTTAGTGTTCTAACTCTAACTTAATCCCTCCTGTCTTGTGTGCAGCGGACCATACCCGTGTCGGGTGCTACATACCCGGCTAACTTGGTGCGCTCGCAGGCCACTGAGCGGTTACAAGATAGCTGTCAGGGATGGAATCGAACTGGAACCTGTGGGGAGGTGAGAAGCGCGCTCGGGACCTTTTATCTCATGTAACAGTAACGCGGAGTATCTTGGGTGTCTGTAGTATCGGTCAGGGAAGTGGGGCGTAGTGAAGACGATAGTAGTTTTCTTGTTGTTCGTCCTTAGTTGTAAATGAGCGTATCGACGAAATCGCCCGTACGTGTGAGCGCACTAGTAGCCGGAAATTGTTCGCCGAATATCACCCTTCCGCCAAATTGCCCAGGTATGTTGACAAGAACAAAACAGCAAAAGGAGCGATTTACACCACAGACGCGAACTGCCTTGCGTCAACTTCGTGTGAATCGCGATACTCTCTCGAAGCTGAGAAAGTATCAAAGTCACGGCGGGCCGGAAACGGGTATATAATACGTCTGGGGGAAGCACTGGGCGAAACCGCATCGTTTCTTGGCGATGAGAGAACATCATTGGACACTCTCTTATTACAATAATAGGACTTTATTCATGCATCAGCACGGAATATCATCATGTCTCGGACAGAAACAGAGTATTTCTGGCAAAGAAACAACGATCTGGATCATTGCATGGGTTATACAGTATATAGTGAGCGCGTGGGACAGTTAAGGTTACAATAGGATCAGAGACACCGAGCTAGAATGCGGGGAAAGGGAGATGGGAAATACAGGAGATGATGAAAGATGATAGACATTCATGTGAGTGCCAATCATGCACGGTGTGGTGGAGATGAAGATGATTGTGGCCATGGTCAGGATGAGAGCCGGCAGAAGTGGGGAATAGCCTTGGTTGACCATAGAATGAACAATACGATGAGTCCCATGCGAGAATTGTCTTCCAAGTACCGACTCAGCGTCATTCCAGAGCTTGCTGCTTCGCTTGCCGCGTAGCACTGTTTACGACTTGTCGCCGACCACGGCTCGTTCAAATCCGATGCAGGGTTACTGGGTGGCCTGCCTTTTGGCGGGCATCGATGAATGCCGTGAATGCGTCACCACCACTGGCACTTGCAGGGTATGACAGCTCCTTCAGCTCAGGTAACACGTCCATCGGTGACTCCCCATCGTCCGATCGTAGAGAATCTGAAAGCTGTGTGACGACGCCTTCATCCACACGAAGCGTCTTCACGTTGCTGAATGGCCTAAATAGTTCGCGCCATTGTGTGCGGTCCGCTTCGTTGTTCCACTCCGACGACATCGAGTGCCTCCAATAATCGAGGGTTAAATCCTCCAGAGGTGAAAAGACTGCTTCGAGCGGACTGAAAAGCTGCGTTGCGGATGCTACCTGCTCGTCGAGGTGTCCGCACTGAACAGTCATGTCAAGGGAATACACATTCGCACCCGCATGGGGATATACGCTCAACCAAATACCCCAGGTTGAAAACCCTATCCTGGTACTGGCTGCACTGCTAAGCTTGAGGTTCTTTGCTGTACTAAGAAATTCTGGGAGGTGTGGGACAGAAAGGGAAGACTGGTGGGGGAATTCAATTTGAAACTTCTCGAGGAAAGGGGTGGTCATCCGAGCAAGAAGCGACTCCAAGTAGGTGCTAATACCATAGAACCCAAACCAGCGAAGGTTAGGAAGTGTGACGTGAGTTACAAGCGGTGTACAGAACAGTTGCATCTCAACATCATGGTTGTGAACTGGCGAGCGAAAGTCAATCCCAAGTACCTCAAGTTGAGGCATCAGTGAGAGCTGTTGAAGTAAATCGTTTGGGTGGAAGTGGGCAGATCGGGGGATCCGTTGAAGCGACAGAGTGATGAGGCCCACGGCAGTCATAAGTAATGGAGATCCTATTGGAAAAGCGAAGTTGAATAATACGAGGTGACGTAGATGTGGTGCTTGGAATGCTTTGGGAAGGATCAAGCCCATCTCGTTGTGAATCGCAGGCCTGATATACAGATACTCTAGCTTCGGAAATTCGTTGTCTATGGCTATAATAAGCCTCTGAAAAATTGGAGTGGACACCCAAAGGCGGATGCGGCGCACACGATCACGGTGCTGAAGTGCAATCATTATTCCCTCTTCATCTTCTTTAGTGATATCGTGATCTTCGTCAATGCAGTTGATAATGAGCGGAAGAGGAGGTGAATGTGCCAGCATATCGGCTACCGGCGTGCGATATGTACAAAGGAGGCCAAGACCCAGGTAGGATGTCGATCTGAGTACAAGGTACCGCCATCTTTGGCAAACGTGAGTGAGCTTGTACCACCAGCGTTCACGATTCCATTCTCCACCCTGTAGGATGCCTATGTCGTCTTCATCTTCGTCCAAGAGAACAGGTCGATAGAGATAAAATATGTTGAGAAGTGAGTCATCATCAAGGACGTGAATAAATGTGCTACGAATTTGTTGCGAGGGAGTCGGGCTTGGTCACACTTATAAACAAATATAGTAGAAGGGACGTACCTCCAGTGTTGGGACTCAGAAATCGATGCACCTCGGCCAATTCTTTCAGCAGATTGAATGCAAGGGGTAGGAGGCGGGAGATGAGACATGCCAGGGTAGTGAGTAACGTGGCTCAGCATAACCTGGCGTAGATGTGGTGCTTGAAATGTTTTGGGAAGTATCAGGGTTTCGCCGTCGTCAGTTAGGGGCTTGATATACAGATATTCCAACATTAGGAACTCCCCGTCCATAGCCACAACCATTTTCCGTAAATTTAAGGAAGGGATACAAAGGCGGATGCGGGAGACTCGGAGAGGATACTGGAGAGCAAGTAGTATTCCATCTTCATCTTCCTCAGTCACCTCGCGATTCGGATCTTGGTGAACATAATCGATGATGAGAGGCAAGGGAGGTGAATAGGTCAACATGTCTGCTACAGGGGTACCATGTGTGCAGACAAGAGAAAGACCCAGGCGAGATGCTGATGCGAATACAAGGGACCGCCACCTTCTACAAACGTGCACGAGCTTGTACCACCAGCGTTCATGAACCCATTTTTGCCGCTCTGAAATATGGTCGTCGTCAGCGTTGTCTTCAGAAAGAAGTGGGCGACAGTGATGAAATATGTTGAGAAGGAAGTCGTTGTCGAGGATATGGATGAATGTACTACACTGACTGTTGCCCATGAGCCGTGTTTACTCACAAGCTGATAAGCATGGCAGAAGGGGGCGTACTTCCGTCGTAGAGGCTCAAGACTCGGCGTATGTGGGTTGGTCCTTTCGGTGGATTGAAGACAAAGGAAAGAGGCTGGGAGGGAAGACATGGCGGGACAGCAAGTATTGACGAGGACGAGATATGTTGGCCGCCAGCCTCATGGTCATTCCAGGCCACGGGGACGCTCCTGGGAACATTTCTAGATGGTGGCGCACGGCGCAAAACTCTGCCTGTAATGTATTTCTACAGCGCTCTCCCGATCACTCGCCATTCTCCACTCATCAAGTCTATCAGTAAATTGTAAAGAGTAGCAGTATAGTGCAGGAAACACAGTATCGTGGGAATTAAGAGGAATATTAAGAATCACCGTGACTGTACCGCGATTGGCACAGAACCCTTACCTTGGTAGGATCAGACCACGGTAAGCAACTAGATTAGGCGAAGAAGATGAACGGACCGAGAATATCGATAATATCAATAACGTTCTACGCCTGTTCACCTGTACCCTGTGACTTTGAGTCACGACAATAGAATGTTGCCACACTTTGTATCGCATTACCTTTCTCGCGACAAAGTTCTATATTGTCCATCTTGGCATCAAAATTATCCTTCCCTCACACCAATACAATACATACGTGAGCTTGAGGGTCAGAGCGGAAAGGCAAGGTTGACATGAGGGCAGGGACCATGATAAAGGCACGTGGCAAGCGTTGTAAAGTGGTCCGGTATCCTCGGGCCGAGTAGTCTCATTGAGCGACTAAAACGCACTACATCTGCGCCGCAATTGCGACCGCAACGACCGTCACGACAACATCGTGACCCGCGAGACGAGTAGGCAGGCGAGGTACAGCACACAAAAGTGGTCGCGTATCAGCCCCACAGCATGGCACTAAACATGCACATTGAGAAATATGAATCACCTGGACACAGGCTGGATCCCTCCTCGATGCCATCACTGGCCAGCCTCATCAGAATTAGAGAGTCAACGCAAAATCTCGTGTTGCTCTCTGTTTTGTGCTTTAGGTTGGCCTCAATCACATCGTCCTCCTCCACTACCGTGACTAATACAACGCTAATACATTCAGGATACTACACTGTTGTATGTTCCAACCACGCCTCTCATCCCAGGCTCGAGCTCGACTCCATCGTCGATAACTATCCCGACCCGGAGTATGGTGCAGGCCATCTTCGTACGGTTCACTGAGTATGAGGCTTGCATTAGCAAACACTACCAGCATGAAGTGTCCTCACAGCAAAGTGGGCTATTGGCACTTCGTGGCACGTCAGCAGACATGTTAATATGAAGGGGGTGAAGAGCCTTACCATGAGGTTCCATTGACGTACTCATCGGAGCCGAACCCAGTCATGAAGCCTGGGACCTGTTACCTGGCGGTTAAGGGGATCGATGTGAAGATGCCAGCTACGTTGTTGGTCCCTTTCAGGACTACCTCGCCGCATTTCGGGGGCCCCATGGAACATGCGGATGGAGGGTTCCTCCCGGCCACTCGAGTGCTATACTTGGCGACGCTGCTTATCGCAATGAGAGCACGAACGAAGATACGAGAGGCGTGTAAAGCATCATTGATGTCATGGTGCCCTGCGAGCGATGACGATGTGACTCATATTATGGAATGTCTACCATTCGTCCTCGGTGCCAGCTTCGCGACAAGGAGGGTTCAGGAGAAAGGTGCTCATTGCGCGTCACAGTGCGTGGGCTCTATTGTTGAGTCGAGTCGGTGGCGACCGATCACTGCCTCGGATCGATTTCTGACCTCTGATCACGCTCAACATCTCCATGCCATCGCCCGACATACTAGATGATCGCAAAAATAGGTAACTACCTTTGATTAAGGATTGGCTAAGTTCATCTTCAGTTGCATATGGACTTACACATCGTTTACAGTAACTCGATGATATGAACCAGACAGACTGAAATTCGGTTTTGAACAAAGCAAACATTACCTTACCTGGTTGATGTGATGTCACGCTGAGGATACAACCAAAACCGATGACATGAACAAATCTGTAAAAGTGAGGGAACATTTCCAGTTTTGAGGTGTAGTTTGTCTGGATTATATATCAGATGAGTCGAAGAATGTGAAGTCTAAAGTGCAAGTGGAACGTCGTCATGGTAATCAATCTAGCTACGCTCTTATTTACGATCATCTAATCTAACAATCCCAATCACAGCAAACGCCATCCCCAGGATTCAGGGTGAGCGTGACCGTAACTGATGTTGACTCCAGCGATCAGTCGCCGCTGGCTCTTCCTGGTAACAGGGTCTACGTGCAATCCTCGTGAAGCTTCAATTACCACCCTGTGAAGGCTCCGGCAAGGAGACGAACGGTAGAAATTTTATTAAAACGAGCCTCGTTTTCCCTTTATTTTCCAGCTCTCAGGGCGCCTGCTACTACCACAACTTTCCTCCACTCTTCTCAATTATGCTCTACGGGCTTCTCACGCCAATGTCTTTCTTTGTAGCTCTCATCACAGCTGCGAGCGGCGTCGCCACGTCTGTCGCCCCCCCAATGGTCAGGCAGACTTCCAACTTCACATGCGATGCAGGGCCCCCGCTATGCTGCGACGTAGCTGCGGCAACAAATGGTCCTTCGCAGATCTCCGTCTCTGGGGAGAGCGAGGCGTACAGCAATGGCATTACGGTCGCATTCGGCTGCCGAGGCTCCAGCGACACTAACTCATCGTCATGGTAGCTCTCTTCTCCCCTCCATATTGATACGGGCTGCTAACATGCCAAATAGTGGTGGGGGAGTGGGCCCATATTGCTGTGCTCATTCTCAGCCAGGTCTGTGTCTGTGTCTCTTGTGTAATTTTGTTTTGACTGTTAACATTTGCGAATCGTGATGACAGTTTTCAATGGTGCCTTGATGTTTGATTGCACAACTCCCAAGGCATAAGTGGGTTATTATCGTCATAGCTGTCGTAGATGGAATCAAGCAGGGGCTTGAGGGTCTTGGGGAGTGAATGGTGAACACTCCTTTGTTCATATACTAGGAACACAGTGTAGATTGAGTGCATCATTCACAGAAGTGGAGGATCGCGAGTCAGGGGCCTTGAGTGCATGGTGTGATGGTGCAGGGATCAAAGCCAAATTCACCAAAAAAAAAAGGTTGCCGCCAAATCCATCGCCAAATCACTTTACGATGCCCCAAATCACATCATGTCCAAATTCCCTGACTGTGGCCAAATACTTTGAAATTGTACCAGAAAATGTTGAAGCGACAGAGACGCAATTGGTCACGCGCACCGGCAAACCGGGTACGGTTGATCCTGTCGCCTCAAAGCGGCCCGTCTCAACTCGCCCCAGTGGGGGAGGGGGGAAACACGGTCCGCTTCTCGCGGCTGGCCATTGAGCGAAGAAAGTAATAAGTGTAAGGTGAACGCGGGAGGAAACTAGGGTAGCATATGAAATGTTGAGACGGGCCGGAGGCGACCGGATCAACCAGAACCGGTTTGCCGGTGCGTTGGACGATAGCGATGGAGATCGGTCTAAGAATGTAGATAGATAATGATTAAGACAATTCCTACTGTACACGCGAGCATACTCTTTCATCTATGAGAATAATAGTACTTAGGAATCATTGTCTTGCACTGTTCTGGCCTTCTGGCCAATGCACGCTCTTTTCAGTATTTAAATAGGATTTTTTTACATACTTTACAAGCGATAATCTACACGGAATTTCACCTCACGCGTTATCTTATCTGCCCTGTCACGCTCTGCTTCAACATGAGATCCGTGCTCGAGTATCGAAGTTATGTTAGGCCTAGAAACTGGATTCCGTGCTTGCCGCTTAGAAATTGTTGAAGATTATTGTGAGTCGCCGGACGAGGCGCGTTCAAGACGGGTCAGAGTTATGGGACGGCCTGCCTTCTCGCGGGAATCGATAAACGAAGTGAACACGTCGCCGGCATCGCCGCTTGCAAAATATTCATATTCGAGCACCTCTAGCTCGGGTAACAACTCCATAGGTGATTCTTCATCGTCTGGTCGTAGGCAATGAGACACCTGGGTGACGAGGTCATTGTCGAGCACCCGAAGGGTCTTCAGATTGCCAAACGACCTAAGAAGGTCACGCATTTGGGTATGGTCAGCTGCGCCTTGCGGGTCTTCCAATGGTGTAAACGCACTCCCATAATGGAGAGTGATATGCTCTACCGCAGAGAATGCTGGCCTGAGTGCGCCATAAATTTGTCCTGCAGAAGCCACCTGCCAGCCAAGGCAAGTGGAGAGAACCTTAATGCCCAAGGCATATATCTTGGCCTCATGATGAGGATATACCTGCATTGTAAGCCCTCTGGGAGAGAACTGGAATACGGCACTGTGGAACGTGAGATTTTCTTTTGTGCTTATAAATTGATGGAGGTGCGGAACGGAAAAAGTGAGCTGGTTAAAGAAAATGATTTCAAGTTGCTTGAGTAAAGGGGTGGCCATCCGAGGAAGCAGCACCTCCAGGTAAATGCCAACACCTTCGAAGAGAAACCAGCGAAGGTTAGGGAGTGTGATGTAGACCATAGTTGGTGTATCCAATAGCTGCATCTCAACTTCACGATTTGGAACGGGCGAGTGAAAGCCGATCGCGAGTAGCTCAAGCTGAGGCATTAGTGACAGCTGTTGCAGCAGATCATTCGGGAGGAAGTAGGCTGATGGGTGGATCCATTCAAGGGAGAGTGCGACGAGGCCCACGGCAGTTGTCAGTAATGGAGATCGTATTGGAATGGCGAAATTCGACAGGAGGAGGCGGCGGAGATGTGGTGCTTGAAATGTTATGGGAAGTATCAAACGCATATCGTGCTTAGCCAGAGGCACGATATAAATGTATTCTAGCATCAGAAATTCGTCGTCTATGGCCAGGAGAACCTTCTGCAGACTTGGAATAGGTATCTGGAGGCGGATGCGACGTACACGATCATGGTGCTGTAGTGCAAGTATTATTCTTTCTTCTTCATCTTTTGCGGTGATTTCGCGAGCTCGGTAATCAATGATGAGAGGGAATGTGCCAGCATATCGGCTACTGGCGTGCCATATTTGCAAAGGAGGCAAAGTCCCAGATGGGAGGCTGACACGTGTACTAGGTATCGCCATCTTCTGCAAACATGCGTGAGCTTGTACCACCAGTGTTCGCGGAGCCCTCATACGACAAGGAACTGGATGTCTCGTCTTGATCACAGAGAAATGGTCGATATAGAAAAAAGATATTGAGAAGCGAATCATCATCGAGAATATGGATGGATGAACTATGCGGTCTTTAGCGCATGGATGGCGTTAAGTCGCAAACTAATGAGACACAGCGAGTGCAGAGGCGTACCTCGAGCGTCGTAACTCATCATTTGGTACACCCAACAGAGGCTTCCTATAAATGGAGGGCGGATGGAGGCAGACAAAGCATGGCCCATGGTAGGAGGTGAGAACATATGACTATCGACGAGGGTGTGCAAGGTAGTGTCACCAGGCCCGTCACTAGACCTTGGTGGGGACTCGAACTGCTATCATCACCAGGAGCAGTCTTCTCACGACACGTGGCAAGGTTGGTTCGATGAATCCGAACACCACGGCCCTAGCTATAGGGTTCCGTTAGAAACCCGTGGGTTACTAACTTTGTTATTAACAGGCTTTAGCAATGGACCCGGATTTTGGCCTGTTAATAATTGTTAGAAATTCAGTAGATGATGTCTCGGAAGTATTTATGAGTCTACTGGATGATCCTCTATGACAGCTAGTGATGGGGACGACCCGGCTCCAGGCCATGAACCGGGCCAGGCCGAGCTGTTTTAGGCTGAGCCCCGTTGATGGCCCACCAAGCAGTGTTGGATTATCCGGGCAATCGACCCCCGAGTCCTGGTCTCGGTACAATCAGGTTACTATCATGATGTTTTGCCGGAGGTACTAGCACGTCCGGCTCGTGGCCCTACTAGTTCACGCACTACCTGAAATTGGACACCCAAGCATAGTATGTAGCTTTATGTGTCTGTATCTGTTCCACGTTGTATGCGCCACGGAATACAAAACCGGATTCAAAAAAAAAACATAAAAGTGAAATATTTACAGTAAACCTGTACTAGTATGACTAAGTCTAGTTCGGAGAAACACTATTGATTAAAGTGAGGGATCGCGGACGCGCGCGTGAGTTGTCAGTAGGACAACGATTTACTCAGTGTCGCGCGTACGGCACGATAACTTTATTGTATTTACCTGTAGGACAACGATTGTACTACAGGACATAAACATAT
>QLOT01017471.1:0-76294 GCA_003313875.1 Russula aff. compacta | reverse complement strand
CGGTCTTGGAGAGAATCTGGGGAACTCTCGTCCGTCATTCCGGTGTGTGTGCATTACTATTGCGGTTCACTCTCCCCCCACCCCAAACCAAAACCCTCCACCTTTCTTTTTTTTTCGTATTTGATTCGCAACTCACGAATGAGGGTTCTTTCGGTCTTTTTGGGTCCTGTCGGTGTCGGTGGGTTGTGTGTGTATAGGTCTTGACGATATCGATCATCTCGGGTTGGACGGCGCTCTGTGGCGTGCTCGGACGATACTCGGGTATGGGATACATACTCGGTTTTATTGGGGGTACGTACTTTCCCCCTTTCTTCCCGCGTATGGGTGACGTTCTCAACATTTGATTCTGTTGCAATTTACATCGTACATAGGGTCTGGACTATATGCACTCGCTTTCGGCATTATCGGACTACTACCCGCTCCGAGAGTCGCTCGCTAGCGACGTGTATATGGGGGTTAGCGCGTGTACATATGCGGGCGAGCGTGTGAGCGTTTCGAATTCATCTTCATTATCATAGTACCTGGTTATCGGCGCATCTGTAATTATGAGATCGTACGTGGGAGCCTGTTTTATTCTCCCCGGCAGCTCCTGTACCCCATACCTCTATCTTGCAAAGACTACATTCTATAGCCAGCGTTAGGTGCATCGTTCATGCATGCGATTGTGAGATTTAATCCATGCTAGACTACGTGGTCGTTACTCGGTTACTCGGAGTTGCAAACTTTGCGACTGCTTGGTGACCTGATCCATTCGCGTGCATTTTACGATTACAATGGACCACAAATCTACAACATACAGCGAAAGTACAACAAGTACAACACCAGAGCTAGATCAGAGGGAGAAGATTCATGAAGATCATCCACTTCACGTTATCGGTCACGGTTCGTGCACACGGCGGGTAGCACTATTATTACAACGTAGACGGCGGATACTCTGGTAGGCTCGTAACAGCGGCATTGCACGACTCCCGAACGCGGCTCCTGCTGGCCATGTCGCCCGAGTGCCGATAGCCTGCGAACACCTCTGACATCTGCAGAGCGGAGGCGGCGATGGTGTCTATGGCCCCAATCAGATGCTCAGTTATCACATGCTTGTAGCCACAAAATTAAAGCAAAAAAAAGCGTACCGATGTTCGTATCGGACTCCTTAATTAGCTACAAAACGAGAGATAAGTGGTTACAGGCCCGTCAGACATTGATAGGCAGGCCAATTTAAGAGAAAAAAAGAAAACAAAGAGGGAGAGGGAGAGGAGGACCGAGGACGTACCGCGTTCAACCGATCGACCTCCATGGCCTGCGGCGTCTGGTATCCACCACCACCGTACATACCGTACGCACCCACGCCAGCACCGCCGAAAAAGCCGGTGGTGCTGGAGGGAGGGGCACCGACGGTGCCACCGAGCGCGCGCACCTGTGCCTCGGCGGTGCGTTTGCGCGATTCCCACGCGGCCTTGAGCGCCTCGAATGCGCTCTGCGCCTGCTTCCACGTCGGCCCATCCCATGCCTCGAGTTCGGCCTTGTGCGTGCGAATGAATGCGCGTGGGTGCTGCACGCCCGGTGCCGGCGGCTGCGAGCCAACCGCCGCGCCGTTGGTTATCGGGACCGACGACGTAACGGTGGCGGTGGCGCCACCACCTGTCGGAGAGAATTGGCCAAGGTTTGCGTAAGGATCGAATTGGGCGAGCAGTTGTTGCTGCTGTTGCTGCTGCGGATAGCCGTAGCCGGTTTGTTGAGGTTGTTGATAGCTGTAGCCAGCTTGTTGAGGTTGTTGCGTTGGATAGCCCGTGTATTGAGCTTGCATTTGCGTCTGTGGGTAGCCAGTGGCGACCTGGCCGAGGAACTGCTGCTGGCCATAAGGGCTAGGCGACTGGTAGCTCGTAGGCGAATATGGGGACTGCTGCAGCTGTGGTTGGTACTGCGGTTGCTGTTGCTGTTGCTGTTGTTGTTGCGGCCATTGTGGCTGTTGTGAGTACTGTTGGGTGTACCCTGTAGGATTTGTGCCGACAAACCCCGAGGATTGGTACGAAGGTTGTTGTGGTTGCTGCTGCTGCTGTTGCTGCGGCCAGCCGGCGGAGTACTGTAGAGATGATGGTCCAGGAGGAGGGGAGGATACAGCATTGATGTTCGGAAAGCGAGATGCGATGCTGGCGGTGTGATCGATGAAGGGGTTGTTTGAGAGTTCTGCCATGGACGGAACTGTGTGGTGAAGACGTGGGCACGCGGGTCAACGAGTGGGAGCGCCGGGATGACCGAGCCCTCGGAAGTGGCGGACCGTTTCGGGCATAGGTGAGCGGTACCACTGAGCAGTACCGAGCAAGGTCATGTGAACGGATCAGCCGCGACTGAATGGCGCCAACTCGCCGGTCCGGAATCTAACTTGGCTTGGTCCTCGCCCCGCCTCGCCCCGCAGTGACGATGTGGTCCCTTTCGCTGCTATTGAACATCATCATAATGACGATGACCCATCTTATTGTAATTGTACATTCGGAGTGGGCCCTTTGGGTTGAGCGCGACTTGGAATGTGGATACGATCAACGCCAACGGTCCATTATAGGTCAGAGAGGTACCTGTGGGTAGATCATGATGCTTCACATGCCGTGACCGAACGTGTTGTTACCACGCCGCCAGGGGACACGACAGACTATAAATGGGCATTAGTACAAGGATCTCAATCGGCCCCGAATGGGGTTGGTGGACACCTTCGCCGCCCACTTCCCTCATTGACACCCGTCTCCTCTGTCAGTCCCACTTCTGCTTTGACCAACGCAATGGGCAAAGTTGCAAAGAGGCCCCTTTCCCGAGATGTAGATGCTCAACAGCACGACGCCGCCGCAGACACGACCCACGAGGGAGACATAGTGGACCAGGCTGAGGGCAGGCGTGCTGATCGCCGGAATGTTCGTCAATTTATTCAATTCTTCTTCTTCCGCTCCACTCCACCGCCTAGCCTCCCTCGCAACCCTCTTCCGCAAATCGCATTGCCCCCTTCCCAGACAGACCTGACCCTTCGCCCTTCACAGCGTGACCTTCCCCCTGGTCTTTCGGACAGAGACGCTGCCATTTTGTGCTCGGTGAAGCGCCGTGCCAATGTCCTTGATAAGCGGTTCAAGGTATGTGGAGCCGAATTTGGCTGGACACTTATCATCGGTATGCGCCCATCAGTCTGCCCCCTTCCCGCTCAGCCCCCCCGCCCTCGCCCCCTTCCCGGCATACCGGCGCACTCATGTTTTCTGACGTACTCCAGGTATCGTACCTGGCGTCGGCGATGCATTGCTTCCCGCGATTGGCTATGTCCTCGTAGTCCATCAGGCCCGCAAGGCAAAGTACGTCTTCCTTATCGTCATCGTTCTTCTCCACCTCCCCACCTACTCCACTCCTTATCAAATTCCCATTGCATCTTCATGCTGCCCCTTTCCCCTTTTCTTTTCTCGCCCCTAAATCTATGCACCGCATATATGCAGGATCCCCCGCACGCTCACGTTGCGCATGATCCTCAACCTTGCCATTTCTGCCTCGATTGGCATCGTTCCTGGAATCGGTGACGTCCTACTCGCCGCCTACCGTGCCAACCTGCGCAACGCCAGACTCCTCGAGAATTTCCTTCGTATCCGTGGGGAGCGCGCCGCAAAGGCCGCGCAGAGTACCGGCAGTGGCCATGACAAGGACGATGAGCCACAAGGATCACGATCAGGGGAAGCTGCCGAGGACCACGATCGGGCGCTACCGGAGATGCCGCTTGTGGCCTCTGCGTCCCAGCCGGGCTTGGCAAGCACCTCAGGTGGTGGGGACAAGGGAAAGAGCACGGCCGTGGCGCCTGACAGCACGGACGGAGACGACATGGGCAGGCTCAGGCGCCCAGAACGTAACAACCTGGAAGTCGTTCAACGCGATAGCCGCTTCATAGAGGATGTCAGCTAGCGGTGAAGGATGACACATTGTAACGACACGCACACACTCACACACGTAGCCAATGGACTCATTTTGTATTTCTGGTGGTGGGCGCTGGATAAGTTAGTAGTAAATGTATACCCTCCCTGTATGCGAGAATGCCTCTCACGACCGGATAGATAGTTCACAACAGCGGAAGCTTGATTCTGAACTAAGTAACGACAACAATACAGCAATAACGACTATCGCTGAACTTTTTGCAAAGCTAGTGGTTATTCCGGAGCGCATGCGCCCCTCTGTACGTATGCACCAGGCATGTATGCACCGCTCGCGGCGCTGGGGTATGTGCACTAGGCGCGGTCAAGAGATAAGACGTAAGAAATAGATGATAGCAACTCGAAAACTTGAAAGGGCTAAGATCAATAAATCCCACCAGAGATGCTGCTACGCGCTTAGAATGTACGTTTGCCATGCATTCGGCGGTCATTGAAATGTCCGTTGCTGCCGTGCCCAACCTCGTCCTCAGAAAGGGAGCGCTTAGTCGTTTCCGGTCTTCGAATTGGAGGGGCGCATTAAAAAAAAGAAGCGAGTGTTAGGTAGCGCCATCTGGGATCGGCGGTGGCTGACTTACTTGTTCTGGTGCGAGGCTCCATGTCTGCGTGAGCCCCCCGAAGGGTGGTGAGAATGGTTGTTCCGGTGCGAGGCTCCATGCTTGCGTGAGCCCCCCGAAGGCTGGTGAGAATGGTTGTTCTGGTGCGAGGCTCCATGTTTGCGTGAACCCCCCGAAGGCTGGTGAGAATGGTGGGGGCAGTAGTCTCGGTGGTGGTGGTTGGAGCTATGATCCTCATTCTCACATGACGGCTGCTTGGAAGCGTCGGTGGAAGGGGTCTTAGTAATATCGGTATGCCCGGTCGTGTGTCTCACCTCGTGCTGTGACGACGTACTGGACGGCAACTGACTTTCCGTGGTGGGCGAGGACGTGTTGGTGGAGGATGGTGGTTGCAAGTCGCTATCTTCGAAGATGTCGTTCTGCGCGCCGTCGAGGAAGTTGTACAATTTGTTGTACAACGGCGGACTGTAGTAGCCCTCGAACGTGTTGCACCTCTCTTGCTGAAGCCAATAGAGGGGCGACTTTGCACCATACGTGCAGTTCCACGGGCGCGCGGGGAGGTTCCGATCCGGTTCTGCGCCACAACTATGCGTCCACAACGGATGAATGTCGTGTGAGGATGAAGGAATAGATGCGACTACGTACCGACGGGCAACACGGGGCTTCGCCAGCTTCTTGGTCGATTTGGCACCCGACATGTTGCACTGGAAGCCATTCATGTACACTGCTCTTCAATTAGTCGAACGTCACCGAGATTAGACAATTGAACCAACTCTGCTCGGAGCCGGAGTCTGGCTTATGGATCCAGTGCCACGCGCAAATACATTTGCCATTCGGGCACGGAGGCATATTCTCTGGGATTTCAAAGTACGTATGAAGATTCCACACGCATGTCTGATTCACGGTGAATATGACAAGGTCCTCCGGCTGCACGTCCTTGGCATCTGATTTGTAGGCCACAGATAAGGCGCAACCGCCGAGGTCATCAATCCCGTTAGTATGAAACTCTCCCAATGGTGCATGAGGGCACGGATAGTCTGGGTTGCTGGGATCGCGCGTGTCGCCGCCGGGAGCAGACTTGTACCAGCTCGTCGCACCCTTGTCGCAAGATAACTCGGTCATGGCATGGCCCCCAACAGGCAATTGCATGATGTCATCCGGGTGAGGGGGCAGATCGAGGTGACCGTGAAACCACCATTCGGGAAACGTCAAGTTGAAGAGTGGGTCTTGGGGACAGTTATTCGGGAAGTTGGATTGGTTAAAGCCAAACATGCTTGAATGCCACATGGCTGGTCATATGGATATCAGCGTGAAAAGTGAACGCGCTCAACAAAGGGCCTTTACCGATGTGGGCCGAAACTGGGCTCGTTAATGCAAGCACAACGGCCACAAAACAGTTTCTCAGAAAAACCATGTTTTCTGCTTGTAATTTAAGTCCTCGAAGGTGAATTGTAATTCCCCCAGGAAAAAAAGGAGAGTGGTATTTAAGGAGAGACACAGATAACAGGGAACGGTGTGAAGAGATAACTCTCCGATCTGCAAGGGAAAGAAAGAGGGAAGAAAAGGCGTTTGTTGGTGTCTTGAGGGCTCCTCGCGTTGGCCTTATATAGAGCATGTTCGGCTCACCGTCATAGCGACAAATGCGACGGGGAGCCTTTGATCACTACTAGCCGATGTACGCCGCGTCTGCATATCAGAAGGACGCAAGGTAATATTGCCTCAAAGCGATTTTGAGGACGATTCACTTCGGCAGCAGAATACTAAGCGCCACAGCGAAGCGAGCTCAGAGTAAAGAAAAATGTCATCACGGCCGCGAGAGTGTTGCCAGTTGATGGTGCCTAGCACAGCTGCGACGAACAAACACCAAGGCTCACACCATCCATAGCTCGGTCTGTGTCTGGTGCGCTTGGACTGGACTGGGGCCGATAAGCAATCGAGTGCTAAGTTACGGAGCGGATCACGTCCTGAGCAAAACTGAAATTGATCAAATCGACACGGGCCGATCTACCCGTGATCTACTCTTCAACTGAACAGCACCAAACTGAACAGCACCGTTCAACTAAGTACCTTCGGAGAGGATCATCCATCAGTGCTCACTGGCAGTCTGCTTTTCGTACGGACGTGATTTGGGGATGCTTTCGAAGGCGTTGACGTATAGTACGTGCTTTCGCCGGTTACCTGATTGTAAATTGACGCATCTGCCTGTGTAGAATTAGCAGGGTTTCTTTCCTTTCGCACAGAACAACAGAGGCATGATCGACCACGTATGAATCTTTTGGCTTGACCCCCTCACCCTAATGCTGGCTCTTAGCATGAATATCAAATCTTCAGTGACCCGGAGCTGTCTCGCTTTGAGGATCAACATATTGCTTGTCAGAATATTCTTCCAACTCTCGCAGACTTTGCATTCAATACCATGTGGACGGTGACCGGAGAATGGTCAACTGCGACTGATTGTGCGCTGTGGCTCAATGGCCGGGTGTTGGCCCTGCCGGAAGTGGCGGCACCGTATTCGTATTCGGCTCTTGTGAAAGGTTCACGGGCAACATTCTACACACGGAAACGAGCCTTCCGTGGCGATTTGTTCCTCTACCCATGTCATGTACGTATTGAGAGGTGCGAGTGGAACCCGGGAAGACGATACAAGATCGATTTACTGTACGCAGCGGAGGGTACAACTTCTTACTACTAGCTCCAAGTGCTGAAAATACCATAGCTTGCTCACCTTCACAGACAGAGGGTGCGGATGAGTGGAGTTACCAGAAGAGTCTTGAGGGCGGTGGATTCCACTCGCAACGACTGTCTCACAACTACTGTATCCATATCCAGGCCGTTGCATGGCACAAGCAGCATGTGACTCAAAGGGATTGTATCATCATTATTTTACCATGGACTATCGCAGCTGTGCCTTAAACTAGACGAAATGATCTGTATCCATACCTCAATGGTGGCCTCAGCTTTCTTTGGATCAGCTGAGGTTGTTCAGGAAGGTCACGCGGTATGGTGATCTTGAAAGATTGCTCCGGGTACCATATTGAGCTCAGATATGAGTGCTGATATGAGTGCTGTCTGATGCTGTAGTCAAGTGTCGCTTACTCTACCCCCAAACACTACCGTACAGTATATTGGATCACGTTTTTGTATTTCACATGTAATAGCCTTGCGATCAATAAATGCAGAGCTGAAAGAACAAAGGAGACGACACTTATGTCAAGCAACTGAGCCATGCAGGTTGATATGTTGACACATTGCTAACTCAGCTCGTGAGAAGGAGAAGCTACCAAACCATGGCAACGCTCATAAACTGAAGGCGTCACTGCAAAATGAGATGTACGGTTTTAGCGGACGATTTCCCACCTTTTCACGCTCACTTTGTGAGAAATATAGGAAAACATGTCCTTATTAATAAATACTGTAAAGAACGTGGTCACACATGCCCTTTTGGGAATTGTTTTGATCATTTTAAATATGCACCTTTATTTATGTATTTTGCATTCATAAACCAATTGCAATTGCCAGGACAACTCAAAAAAAAAATATTTGTTTTAGAGCTGGTCATTAAGCTGATTAGATAGCTCAAGAAGTAACTTAAGACACAATTAAGACCCTCCATTTTCTATTTAAGCTGGTTAAGTTTGATTTAAGTTGTTTGGGGTTTCCTATGTTGTTGACACAGACATTCCATTCCGCCTTTGAATTTTTACTACTGGGAATGCTCTCAAGTTCTGCTCCACGCGTGCCTTACATCGTCCGAAAATATGGAACGAAGGACCCAATCATTCGGTCACAAATCACTGTGCAATCATGTAACTCTGATCCCATATTCGACACATGCGAATGTGGAAGACACTCCGCATGCTCTGTCTTATAGTACAACATACCTTGTTTTGTAATTGATCGAAAAACCATAGCAACATGTAAAAAAATTTGACAACACATGTAAATGGTAGGACTGGAGAGGAGCCTTTGCGGGCGATAACCAGAATGAATGACCCAACATCAAGGTGAAACTCACGTACCTCGGATACTAAGAGAAAACGCAACAGGATAGTAGCGAACTCTAAAAGCCCATGCGACCCTTTGCCACGCGCCGCATTCCATGGCGCAGCTTGCGACTCTGGCCTCGCTGTCGCTCGCGCATCTTCTGAACGAACCCATGCTCGGTGTGTTTCTTACACACAGTGGCGACCTCCACACTGATAGCATCCTTCAATGCACGGGCCTGAGACCTCGCCCGCGCAACGTGGCCACGTGCTCGTTCACTGAGCGAGGATACCATGCGTTCGCCCTTCTCACGGAGCGCGCGGGCCCTCCGTTGAGCGTGTTGGTTACGACGACGCAATTGGTCACGGAGTCCTTCGGTGACGTGCACAGCGGAAGCGACTTGTGCGTTAAGGACCTGCAGGAGCTCATCTAAGGCGTCGAGCAGCTCTTTCATGTCGGCACGCAGGACACCAGCAAGTACCTTCATGTTGAACATCTCGGACAGAGAGCTGGCAAGACGGGTGCTGAGGGAATACATAGCTTCGGTCCTGGATCGCGAAGCAACTGAGGATGCTGTCTCGGTGGGGCTGGACGTAGTTTGCTCCATCGCCTGCTGGAACACAGCGAGCGCCTTCGAGCGGAGTGGTACTTCGGATATGGACGAAGGGGATTGTTGGGAAATGATAAGACCCTTCGAGCCAGACGCAACCGCGACGCTGATTGGCTGGTCATTGCGCACACTAAGCTCCTCGGGGCTGACCAATGAGCCACGCCGGCTCGTGGGTATTGCGGATAGGCTCGACGGCGGCTTGCTGGCGATGGCAATAGAGATATCCCTCACGGAAGATAGAGAAACAGCTGAGGACATCGGCGCTACGAAGGAAGTAGCCAGGTGCTCCGACAAATTCACGGCGGGCTCAATGACGGACATAGAATCGACTTTCTCCGTGAACGTCGGGGTGGTGACTGGAAGTGGCATAAAACGGCTGACGATATAACCGAGTACGACCGAAAGTATTGCCACACTGTATAGCGTCAGATATGTTGTGTTGTTATTATGGGAATAAAAAACATACATAGTCAGGGCAGGGGTCGTCGCAACTTGGTTCTTGATACCCCTGACAATCTTCCGACGAAGGGGTTGTAGGGGTTCAAAGGCTTGGGCAACCTCTGGAACCTCCATACGGTCAACCTCGTCCCTTGCAAGAATTGTAGCTGCCCTTGGGAAAAGATGCTCCTTCTTGGGAATCTTGAAGATGCTCCATTGTTGCTCGTACACCTGACGCTCGCGTTCATCCAGTCCACCGGCAGCGAGCTCGTGGGACGTAGATGCGATAACTGGCAGGAATAGTGTGTGCGGGGGTAAGGAAGGGAGGTACGTGGGGAGGAATACGATGGCAAGCGATTGCTTGTCCAGGACTGGTTCCGTACTCGACTGGTGTAGCTGAATATCAACGGTTAGCGAATAAGATAAAGCTACACCTACCACTGATTGAGCTTCCGTATTGTCGATGACAGATACTGCGTAGCCAAGGGAGAGACGATGAAGGTTGCCCTTCGGGTGAAGCCAATAGGTAGATGTGCTATTGCGTTGAGGATGACGTTCTGAAACCACGCAATTGGAAGCAGTACCCCATTTCTCTAACAAGCTTTCGACGATTGACCATTTGCGTTCGGGTGGTGTGCCGTACAAATATATCTCGAATTCGACAGTGGGTAGGTGAGAAGGCGATGAAGGGGGAGTGTCGGACGGCTCCTCGTTGTCTGAGAGTTCTGACATTTGGGAAGCGTCTACAATAGTTGGCGAGGAGCACAGTCCCCCTTGGGAGTGAAGTAAATCATCTTTCGAACCTGATAGAGGGTCAGGAAATGACAGTCTCAAATCGCGTGCACGGCTTGGGGGATGGTTGGCAGTGCCGCTTGCACTCATAGAGCTTGCGCGGGATGTGCTGAGCGTGCTGACCATGCTCTGGTTGAGTGCATCCTCCACGCGTCGCTCTTCGGCGGAGAAGCCATCAGTGAAGGTGAAAGCTGACTGACTCAACGGGGAAGGGCCAAGGGAGAACTCGGGCGGTTCGTCTACTGCTTCATCATCAGTGGTTTCCACTAATCCTTCCCAGATATCGACGTCATCATCTCTGGAGCTGGAACGGCTGCTGTAAGAATGTTGGGAGGAAGGATGGTCCTCCACCTCGTCGCGGTCGCTCTCGGGAATACCGATTGAGCCGGCGTCCTCAGATGGGGAAATATCAAGCCAATCCGAGTCAGAGATACTGTCCAACTCGGAGAGGCTGCCCTCATGGACATCAGCGGGGGTCAGGGGAGGAGGTGGTTTGAGCATCAATGTAGTTGTACTGAAAGAGGGATTGGTTCGCATGTCCTTACTTATGTAGGCGGCGGCAGCGGCATCGATGGTTGTTGGGTGGCCACTATTGACTCCTTTTGTAAATAACCCCACTTATCTCTCTCATCGCCCGCCGGTCCTTCCCATCCCCATCCCATCCCAGAACATCAATCCCTCTTCCGGCCCCTTCCCCCTCTCTGCTCTCCCCCGCAGAGCATACCTCCTAACTTGTCCCCGAATTCCGAGTTATCATCTTTCCTAGTTTCGGCGCCTCTTGTGCCGCGGCGCTTCCATGACTCATTTACATCGTGTTCACCTGCCCTACTTCCACGTAGACCCGTCGTGCATCCCACACCTGTCTCTGCCACCAAATACCTTAGCTGACAAGTTTCCTTCTCTCTCGTATTAGTACCTTCTCTTACCACCTTAGAGCTCTAGCGGACTCTTGGTCGAATCGATGGTTATTGCAAAGCGTCATGCTCGCCCCTCCGGTCGTCAATCACAGCTGCGACAACCCTATCCATCAGATCCACCTGCTTCCGCATGTTCACGGTCCATGACTGAACATCAATCTTCAAGAAGCGACAAGTTCTACCTTGCGTTCACCATGTGACGCTTGTTTCACATACACGCTGAGTATTGGTGCTCGCTAGCAACCGTTGACGTTACCAAGTTTGCCATGGTCTCAGATCCTTCCCAACAAGGAAACTATGACGGTTAGCTATGCACCGTTGCCGCGCGCATTGCGATGTCGCGCTCGTGAGGATTGTTTGTGCATACTACTGGGGTGATTCTGGATATCTGGCTAAATTAGATGGGTCAGGCACGCGGCGCTTGTGCGATTGATGGATGAGTTCCCTTGACCCACAGATTTTCCGCGCAGAATCCGGGATTACATTATGATTCTATCGGTTGCGATGCATTTCATCCAGAGTACACCAATATATCGGTTTCCCGCCTGGGAGATGGTCTGGGCATGCCCTCACCCATGTCTTATGTGTTGGTAGTTGAGCGATGACGCGTCCGTTTGTTCCGTAATTGTCGTCCGAGTCTCGTGGCGCTTGAGTTTAGTTGGATCGCAGCCCGGGCCGATCTGATCTGATTTCACGCGACCGCGAGTGCAACTTTGGATTTGCTTTGCGTGCTCTATTCCACCTCCCAACCTCATCGTCATCTTGTACCCAAAGCTATTACATCTTAGCCGATAGCCAATAAAAACACCTGCGTTCACATTTGCAGGGAAGCCCGAGTCACATCCACTTACCTTCTATGGAACAGCAAGCAGATCAGGTTGTGCGGGCCATCCTCATTGCGTCTGACCCAACCCAAGGCAGTCTGCATCAGCAAGCCCTAGAGTACTTGTCCAATGTTCAACAAAATTCGGGTGAAACGTGGGGCCTCGCACTCAACTTATTTGTGGATGCCACACCTACAGGCGAGCGAAGGCACCCGACCGAGGCTAGGTTCTTCGCGTTGCGCGTTTTGGATGACTTCCTCGAGACCAGGTGAGTCCACACACATTATTTACTTCTATGAGCAAGATTTTTCGTGGTCTCTACCCGTTTGTCGTAGCATTCGTTGATGAACCTCGAATGCGCAGCGAAGGTCATCGGGTTCCCTTTCATTCAGTTGATTATAGTTTACGCAAGTGTAGTCTGACACGTATCACTAGGTCTGAACCTCTGGACGAAAAAACCTTTGATACCCTACGGCAGACGTTGTTAGCATACATTCAATCCGAATACACCTACGGGACAGCAGAATCCAGTGCACCATGTACGTCCAATATATCATCGTCTCTTTCTCCCCTGACCCATTGATTCAGTTTTACGCAACAAATTCTCCCATACACTGACTCTTCTTTTCCTTGCCACGTACCTTGACCGATGGCCTACATTCTTCGCCGATCTATTTACGCTCATGCGTCCCCCCGAATCGACCTCTCAAACCTCGTTCAACCCTCATGTGTCACTTCTTTTCTTTCACTTTGTTATAGAGATTTCGGAAGAGGTCGCAGATCAAATTATCAAAGGCGCACGTCAATTCAGCAGTGAGCGACATGTGCGCGATGCTCGTGTGAGAGATGCAGTACGGGAAAGGGACGCAGCGCAGATCAACGAGGCAGTTCTGACAATCATCGCAGATTATGCGGAGAGACTACAAGTACTTAGGAAAACAGCAGCAGCCACAAGTCGAGAGTCGTCTGAAGTTCTAGAAGTAGTAGATTGGGGCATCAGAACTTTTGGCTCATATGCGGGTCTGTCTCGTAACCGGAACGTCTCCGCCTTGTCGACGCTTCTAACTCGCTTTGGGACAGGTTGGGTCGATATCAATCTAACTGTAACGCCAACAACGGTCCCACTCCTTTTCACCTTGTTATCGGATCCGTCATTGTCCATTCGCATGGCCGCTGCCGGGGCACTGCGTCGTATCGTTTCGAAGGGTCTCAAGGAACCCGCCGATAAACTCCAACTAATAAAAGTACTCTCACTCGGACAAGTCATTGACTCACTTGAAGAGCGGACTCGCGCAGAGCAGGTCGCCAGGGGGGACGATACAGACGAGGGCGAGGAGTCTTATCGGGAGGCTCTAGGTCGACTACTCAATGTCCTTGGTCTAGAGCTTGTCAAACTTGCCGACGTGAGTTGCTCTATTTTCCGGATGCTCGACAGCCTCACCCTCCCCGAAGGATGCTCCTGCCGATGAGGTGCGGGCGGAGGGCTCCGGGTTGTTACAACAAATCCTCCCTGTGATGCTTAGATTTATGGAGGACGAATATGACGACACGTGCTCTACTGTATTCCCAATGTTGCAAACGGTCCTTGCTAGCGTATGTTCCTACCCCTCTCCTCATCCATCGCACCTGACATGTAGGCAGTACAAACGGAGCCGAAAACTTTCAACTGAGCCCCTCGACGAGCAAAAACGAGTATTTCTTGCCTCATTACAGGTTGTTATCCTTAAAAAGATGAAATGGGAGGAGGCCGCAGATCTTGACGATATTGACGAAGATGACAGAGCAGCATTCGAGGTCCTTCGAAAGGCATGTAACTTCTATTGCCTTAAATGCGCTACTTTTCCATTAATGGCTACCTGAAGGAGCTTCGTTCGTTAATGGATTCTGTACTATCTATCGATCAGGATCTGGTCGTTGAGGCCATCCGAACCCATGCGCTTCGAACGCTCCAACTTTACGCGTCAGGGACTGCCATCAAATGGAACGATGCAGAACTGGCGATCTATCTCATTTTTATATTCGGTGAAATAAATAGAAGTATGTTGGGTCATCCTTTTTAATCTCTATGTACGTCTTGACATGGCCGAAGGTCCATCAAAAGGCAGATCTGCTTTTAGCCAAGCACCTCAAGTTCCTAAAGAAAAGCGCAAAGAGATCGACTACGCTGACTTTCCGCTAACGCCCCATGGCGAATTACTCATGTCATTGTTCGAAACTGGGATCTCGGCCTATCCAAGCCAAGCAGTGGTGATGCAATTCTTCGAAACAGTAGCACGCTATGGCGATTTCTTCAAAGTACGTAAGCAATGTATCGTTCCTGCATTGGAGGCAATGGTAGATGTGAGGTGAGGACCCGAGTGATTCTCTATTTATTGGTGGTTCCATCTGATCTCACCAGGGGCCTACACAACCCGAAATCTGCCGTCCGTGCCCGGGTATTTTATCTGTTCCATCGATTTATCAAGGATAATCAGAGGGAGATATCTCTCGAACTTGCAGGGACCCTCCTGGAAGGTATTCGGGATACACTTGCCATTCGCGTAGAGCTCCCTGAAGTTGACCCTAATGAGCCCAACGACCCTCTAACGGAAGCTACTTCCACGCCAGATCCGCAGCTTTACCTATTCGAGACAGTCGGGACGCTAGTTCACCTCTTTTTCAGAACACCAGAACAGTCTGCTGCACTTTTTCTCTCCGTTGTCACGCCTTTGCTAGAAGAGTTGTCGACGAATCTCAGAGCATTCGAGGAGAAACAAGATGTGTTACCCATCGTTAAAATCCACCATGTCATTATGGCTCTAGGGAACATTGCCAAGGGTTTCCCCGACTACCCAACCCCGGTGCCCGATGACTTTATACTCCCGCCCCTCCATGTTTTCAGAAATATAGCTCAGGCAATCCTCATGTCACTCGGAGCAATGAAGGAATTCAAGGTGGTTCGTGACGCTGTATGTCCGTGCTCCATTGACTTGCGTCCGGCAGCTGAGTATCAATGACTTACAGACTCGGTTTGCCTTTGCGCGCATCTTTGCCACTACAGGCCCCGAAGTCACCGATCTTATTCCGACCCTCATGGTCAATCTACTCGCGCATTTCGAAGGCAGCGAGCTGGTAGACTTCATCAACTTCGTCAGCCTCCTTGTCCACAAACTCCAGGTTTGTTTCTCCTGGTTATACCACTCTTCGCCTCTCACATTTTTGCGTGATGACAGCATGATTTGTTCAATGTACTGGACGAACTTATTGGTCCCTTGAATGCCCACGTTACGAACCTCATGTTCCAGCCTGTTACTGGAACAGATGATATACTCACGCATAGCGAAAGCAAGAGAACTTACCTTACACTTCTTAATAACATCGTGTCTTCAAAATTGGCTGGAATTTTTTTATCGGACCGTAAGAGTCTTTTTTCCTTCTCTTTTGACAGTCTTAGTAACCCCGGATGACGCTCAGGAAACAAAGACAACTTTGAGCCCTTATTGCAGAGTATGCTCCAACTTGCTAGCGATACCTCGGATACGCAGAGCCAAAGGGCCGCATTTGCATTCCTGAGCAAGAGCGTGAATGTCTGGGGACAACCTTTGTCTGATGCGGCCAATGGAGAGATCGTACCCGGATCACAGGGCGTCCCAGGATTCGAGCGTTTCGTCTATGAAAACGTTGTGCCCACTGCTTTTGCAGTACTCTCGCTACCTGATTTAAATATCAAGGACGGGCAGGTACTGGTGGTATGACGCTCCGCTCTTTCAGCTGCATTGGCTAATTCTCTGATTCAGGTCCTCCAAGAAATTGCCGGCCTTCTGCAAACTATAGGGAAAGTCCGGGGAGAGGAGGCGCACAAGTTCTTTATTTCCGTCTTTCTACCCGCCCAAAACTGGCCCGCAGAAACTGCATTAGAATTTACGACGAGGATGCGTGATTTAGATTCGAAGCAGTTCCGCAGATACTTTTCTGAATTTGTCAGGTCTTCACGATCTGGCTCATAGCAGTAGTTTCAATGTTTGAGATGCGGTAGTGTAGCCTAGCATATGAGCATTGCATTGCCATGCCATTGGTATCCCTCGGTGCATCGTGGGAAAACGCAAAGAGATGACCACCTCTGGCACACTCTCCCCCTACAGTTCCTGTAGACACCCCCAGGTCCTTCGCTGGCTGTATGGCCTCGAGTGCGTGCATCCACCCTTTTGATCACCGTCCTCCCTTAGCCTGCCTCGACAGCCTCGAAAAAGATTAAGACGAAGATTGTGCGTATTCATCCCCTCCTCCGCACCCGAGCTCACCCTATTGACACCTTGTCGCTTGCAGAATCCATCACGCAAGGTCCGCGACTACTGCTGTCATCGTCTTTCCCTTGCTTACCATCTTCTATCAAGCTTGGTCCAAATATCGCCGTTGACGAATCTTGGGCGAAACTTGCCCTGAACATCCGTGAAATCCAGCAACACAACGCCCATAAGCTCTCCTTCGAGGAGTGTTACCGGCTTGGCTACCAATTGGTAGTGAGCAAGCACGGTCCGGTACTCTACAATGGCGTCAAGGGCCTTGTCATCGAGAACCTCAATCGCCTTGCAGAAGAATCCATCTTCCCAGCCTTCCCTTCCGGACTGGAGCAAGACCCCATGCAACAAAGTCAGGAGGGGGAGAGACTCCTGAAAGCGGTGCATAAGGTCTGGAGTGACCACACAGATTGTATGGAAAAGTTGAGCCACATTCTCAAGTATATGGTGCGTCCTCACTACCACTTGCCTTGCTATATAAATCTCCGAATATATGTTCTCCTTAGGATCGAGTATATGTGAAAAGTGCCAATCTTCTCGAGGTCGTCGACCTAGGCCGCGATCTTTTTGTAAAGCACATCATCCGTCCACCAATACAGGATCACATCATCAACGCTATTCTGAGTCTCCTGCACATCGAACGCGACGGTTATGTGATTAACCGATCTGCCATCACGAACTGTGTGGATGCACTGTTACAGCTGAGTGACAGTCCGGATGGCGTCACGGTGTATAAGCGACATCTGGAACCCGAAATTTTGCGCCAGAGTGAGGCGTACTACAAAGCTGAGGCCGCGAGGCTACTTGAGACCTGTAATGCCTTGGAATATCTACGTAGGGTGAATGTTTCGTCTCTTTTGCCGTTCTTGACTTGTTTACCCCACGCTCCTACGCTCCACACCTCAGGTTCAAACTCGCCTTTCAGAGGAAGAGTCGCGCGCACACCAGTATTTATCTCTACAAACCTCGGCGCCTCTCCAGAATATTCTAGAGAACACTCTCCTCGCACCACACTTGCAAACACTCATTGACATGGCCAGCTCGGGCCTTGATGCTATGATCGATCACGACAAACTTGACGATCTTTCCCGCCTATTCAGCCTATTTTCGCTCGTTCCTGACGGGGTTCCATCTCTGCGGTTTTCCCTCAAAGCCTCCATACAAAGGCGAGGTACAGAACTCAACAACGTCAGCATGGAGGGGCGAGAATTCGGCGACGGCGGTGCGGAAGATGAGCCTGACACGTCCGCTAAGGGTAAAGGTAAACCCAAGGCACGACCCCCGAATGCTAGCGCACATGGTCTCGCACTGGCCCTGCGATGGGTTGAGAATGTGCTACAACTGAAAGATAAGTTCGACGGCGTTTGGGAGACAGCATTCAAGAGCAATCGTGAGATTGAGAGTGGACTCAATGAGGTCATTAGTATTGAATTCAGTTATGGATGTGGGACTGACATGTACTATTAGGCGTTTGAGTCGTTCATAAACCTGCATCCAAGAGCTTCAGAATTCATATCTCTCTATATCGACGAGAATCTGAAAAAAGGGTTGAAAGGGGTGCGCTGCACTGTTTGTTATTCCCGCGTCATCTCATGGCCGTGCCTAGAAATCCGATGCCGAAGCCGAGGTCATCCTCGATAAAACCATCACCTTATTTAGGTTCATCACAGAAAAGGACGTCTTCGAACGATATTATAAGGCTCATCTTGCGAAGCGTCTCCTTCATAACCGATCTATCTCCGACGATGCGGAGCGAGGCATGCTTGCCAAGCTCAAGGTTGAATGCGGCTTCCAATTTACGGTTAAACTCGAGGGCATGTTCCACGACATGAAATTATCTGCGGATACCATGCGAGCGTACCGCGATCACCTAAGCAGAACCACTGTACGTTTCTTCGCATCGTCCTTCCCCCTCTGGCTAAAGTGTCGAATATGCAGGCCCCTGAGGTAGATATTAACGTCACCGTGATGACTTCTACATTCTGGCCTATGTCGTACGCGCCCGTACCTTGTACCTTCCCTTCACTGCTCGTCAAAGCGAGCAAATCATTTGAGCAATTCTACCTCTCGCGGCATTCGGGGCGAAAGCTTACATGGCAACCGTCATTGGGCAACGGGGACGTGCGGGTCGCATTTAAAGCGCGCAAGCACGACCTCAACGTATCATCGTTCGCGCTGGTTATCCTACTGCTCTTCGAGAATCTCGGCGAGGGAGAGTTCCTCACGTACGAAGAAATCAAGAACGCAACGGCGATTCCAAATAGCGAGCTGCAGCGCAACTTGCAGTCGCTTGCATGCACAAAGTTCAAGGTGCTCAAGAAGCACCCGGCTGGGCGGGACGTCAACCCGGAGGACTCGTTCTCGTTCAACGCGGATTTCTCGTCCCCGTTACAGAAGATCAAAATCAGCACTGTGGCGGCGCGCGTCGAGAGCGGCGAAGAGCGCAAGGAAACGCAGGACCGTGTCGAGGAAGAGCGTCGCTACCAGACCGACGTGCGTACATGAATCAAATTTATTTTTTTGATCCCCGTGCTAGATGATGCTGACGACGGGGGGCGCATAAAGGCATGCATTGTACGAATCATGAAAGCCCGCAAGCGCATGACGCATAATGACCTAGTCAACGAAGCTACACGGCAGCTCGCTTCGCGATTCTTACCCAACCCAATGAACATCAAGAAACGGATCGAGGCTTTGATCGAGGTGGGTGCTATAAGTTCTGTGTCAGAGAAATGGTCTTATACTGTGTTTCAGAGAGAGTATCTGGAGCGATGTGATGACCGTAAATCATACAACTATCTGGTGGGCTATCCTTTTATTGCTCTCCGGCAGCGTGATAACGTTCCCCCTGCCTTTGCACCGTATACTAGGCATGAACTATCTCCTGCATTCCTTTCCTCCTGTACTCTTACTCTGGACAACATGTATAATAATTTGCAAATTTTCAAGACTCGGGCGGATACTTTGTTCATCTAGTTGTTGGTGTTCACGGACGTATGCCAATTCTTCCCCTCTGGACCGAATGTAAAAGCAACACTCGTCTGGCACAGGCAAGATGTTAATCGTGTACCATGCCAAACGAAGTGAGTGTATTGAGACGGAGCTAATGCCATGCGTACAGAGTTCAGCACAGGATAACATAGATCACTCATAGCCTCTATGAGTACATGCGAGCACTACCAATCTCATAGAACAGTGGATCCCTGGTAAAGAAAACACGTAAACGATACATCCAACTTTCGACCATTCAGGGAGCAGAATTTGGCGGCGGGGGAGGCCGTTCTGCAGCATCACTTGTCGGCGTAGCTGCGAAAACCGGTGAGCATCCATTATATTCATCACATTTCAGATCCGTACCGGCTGGGGGGTTGGGCAGCGCTGTAGTGATGCCGCCTTGCATCATAGTGAGCAACCGAAGCTGTCGTTCGTCTACGGCAAGCTAAGACCCTCACCATCAGTTGTAGGACTAGGACAAGAAGAGCGCAACCAACCTCGACCTTGACTTTGATAGCCTCGACCCGTAAAGAGAGCGCCCATAGCCTGTACGTCAGACCAGATCGAACGGCAAGCAAAAGTTGTTGGAATATTCCGGGAGAACGATGGCTCTCCGTCCGCATCCTCAGAAGTTGATTCTCAAAACTGTGTGTTGTGTCAGTGAGACGACTGTTGTTGCACAAGCACATGAACGGCTTTCGTACATCGCCAAGGACACCCTATATTCGCTTGCGCGTGGAACGGCACCGATCGCCTCTGCGCGATCAAGGAGTTGGATTGCTTCGGTCAATACCGAGGCGACACGTGGGATGACATAGCGAGGAAGCAAAAAGCGGAGGTAAAGTAGGAGGCCGTAGATTCCAAGGACGGAGAGACAGAGACTAAGGATATCAATGAAAGTCATGTTTGGAGTGTATGTGGGGGGTTGGGAGACCTGAATGGTCGACAGGTACCTGCAAGTATAAATGTAGACCTAGGGTGCGACCGCATGTGCGCCTGTGTGGGTATGAAGGCGCATCGGGTCTCGGGTGTTTTTGAGTTGTGCTGCACAGCCAGCGTAACGCACAGATCGAGATCCAACTACCCCCTCACCTTTGGATCTGGATCTTCCGTTTGCCGTGCCGTGCCGTGTTCCTGCGACCTCTTACCTCTTTCTTTTCAATTACTTACTCCCCGATTTGCCTTATCTGCGTCAGGCATCTATCCACTCATAGGGACTGGAGATTTCGTCAGTTACCAGGTTGACCGCTCTGGAACAGAGATTCAACCCGGCTCGTTCGGACGGGCTGGACATAGATGTGCACGGACATCGGAGACACGGAGGGACAAATCAACAGAGCATTACTATAAGCGGACGTCGTGAACCGGAAGAGAGAGGACTATACTGCATCGCGCTCTCTGCCGGGGGGCAAGCCCTCCTAGATCTCAGGAATGAAGATAAAGGGACTACTATCCTCCATGCGATGATTGGTGCGACGTGACGCCCCATCTATCCCCATTTCTCTTTTTTCTCAGCCCCTTGAAAATTTTTTATTCCCACTAAGGCGAGGCGCCAGAATGCCTCGCCCACATTTGTTTGCGTCTTGTCAAACAAGCCGAGTCCGAGTCAACCCAGTAACAATCCCTACCCCGCATTGTTTTGATCATCTAAACCCTTTCCATATTTTTTTTCTAGATCTCAGCCCGATCACATAAGGCGAGGTTTTCACCGCCCCCATATCCACTTTTACTACATGACCGCAATACACTTCGGCATTTCCCAGAAATGCTTCACCTATCCATTCGGAGCTTGACCCCGCCAAAACAAGCATGAGTGGTAGGCAGCGCAGCTCTTACTAAACGTCAATCCATCAAAGAAACCTTTGCGTCCAAAAAAACTTTCACCTTACTTGGTGCATAACAGAAACACCATGGGTCATGAGATCATATCGCATCAGGTCGTACATTATTGCAGGGGCCGTAAAGCATTAGAAACTGGGACATATCTACTGAGACGCGATAAAACAGACAGTTCAAAGCATTCACCAATGAGCATCCGGTCCCTAGCCGTGTTAGGAAGACCCGGTCAGATGGGTAAAGAAAGTGATCAAACTTTCACGTACTTCGGGGTGTCGTAGTGTTCAGGCGTCGTATGCTACCGTTAAGCAAGCATATACGACCAGAACAGTTCAGGTACATGTACGCCCACCATGTTGATCGCTATCCGGAGCAACCCTGGGCACACACGAGGTCCGCCAGCAGCCGTACAAATGCAGGCACACAAATGATGCCGTGTACAAACTGGAAAAACCCGCTGTGGGGTGTTCCGGCGCCCAGCAGCTGTTGATAATGTCCGCAGTTGACCGCCCTTCGTATATTGAGACGAGAGTTGATGTCATACACTGCAAAGCTCAGCAGCATAGGACGGCATAAGTCACCCAAAACTTCTATAAACGAGAAGGCAATTGCTCCGATTACTTAGGGAGCACATTCCAGTGGTAAGGGAGGTAGCTCCGCAGCATCACTGGTGGGCATAACTGATAGCCAGTGATAATCCGTTAAACTCAGATACGTACCAGCCAGGGGTTGGGCAGCGCTGCCGTGGCGGCACTTTGCATCGTGCTAAGCGACCTAAGTTGTCATTCACCCACCGCAAGCTAGGACATCCCTATCAGTTGTGTGACTAGCAAAAGTAGCAAAAGGAATGTCCCAACGAACCTCGACCTTTACCTTGATGGCCTCGACCCGTAGAGAGAGCACATACAGCTTGTACTTCATACCACATTAAATAGCAAGCAAAATTTGCTGGAATATCCCGCATACACAGAAATTGATTCTCGAAACCGTGTCGGTCAGTGAACATGAGGTAACGGTCGGTCCGTTGTGCACAAGCATGACAACTTCGTACATTGCCAAGGATGTCTCACATTGGCTCGCTCGCGGGGAAGCAAAAATCGAAGGTAAAGTGAGAGGCAGTAAATTCCGAGGATAGAAAGACAGAGACTGAGGATATCGATGAAGCGCATGTTTTGGGTGGACGCGCCGGGCACCTGGACAAATGGATAGTTGACAGGTATGTGGGCGTATAGTATAGAAAGGATGCGTATGCTGGGCGGGGTTAGCCTTTCTGGACGGAGGGTCTGGTGTACAGCCAGTAAGATGAAAAAAAAAAAGAGATAGACACTGAAGATCTGGATCGGTAATGATGCATAATGATGGCCCATGTCATGCACAGCGTGTGCACGGATGTATGCGTAGGCAGGGATATTCCGTATGCATGATGTTGCACGGACATTTGCGGATGCACGGATACCCACGGCTAGTACTGTACAGTAGTACTCATCATCAATATGCATCAATCCATCAATCGTCGCGCAGGCAGGGCACCTGGTACCAGATTTTGATGCATTCAAATTCAAAGCTTCAACTCCAAAAAGGTTTCATAGATGGACCCTAGTCATCCTATAAACTGTGGGCAACTTTACAATGTAATCAAGAATTCTGGGTTATTAGCCTTATCAGCTTTCAGGATTTTCCCCAACTGAATTGGATTATCGTGAGATGAGATGTGTGAGTTGCACAAGATCACTGTTTTTGTACACCTCGCCAACTACGATGCCCCATAGTACCTACCCTGTTTCCCTCTACTCTCTGACCAGCTTGTCTATGCGTCTATGCTTCCAGGTCCCTATTATAACTCCTCCTGCGCGATCACATGTGCCAACCTTTGTGATGAAAACGAAAGCCAGAGTGGTTTTTCCTCAGCCGTAGTCTGGTTCAAGTTGCATTTTCCCTCTCATGGCCTCTTCATTGTCCTACATCTCCCACTTGCCCCTTCTCCTTCCTCCCGTGCCGTTGTCATATGCACCTTCTAAACTCATGGTGCAAGCTCCCTCGGCCGCACACTAGACACCGTGAATAAATTGTAACTTCTAGGGTAGGTCAGGTGAATGTTTGCCGGTGGCTCTTACCCTTGTTTCCCTCCGAACGGGATGCACAGGCTGTGGCATGCCGAGTACACACGTATAAGCATGACATTGTCTGGCATTGTCAATGGACTAGTATCATGTACGCTACAAAGAATGGTGGACAAACAGGGATCAGAGATCAGGCCGCAAATGATCCCTTGTGCCGCCGGGTTTTGCAGCAAGAATGGCTTGGTGTGATCGGTTTTTGAAATGACCACCACCTAACGAAATGAATGAGTTGTTCCTTTCTAGTAATATCCGAGCAACTGCGTAAGTGAGAAGAAATTGGTATGAGGCAGATGAGAATGAGAAAGGAACTCTAACCCGCATGTATCCAGAAGGCTACCATCACGGAACGGTTCGTGCATCACTGTAAAGGGACGAGGTTTTTATTCGACTCAGAAGGCAAGTTGGCTTAGACAAGGGTTCTCTGGGGTAACGGATTCCACGTAGATTCGGCTTCGCGGGTCGCGTGGGATCATCAGAAATTAGCATTAATTATGTCCCGGCAACGGTGTGCCGGCCGAATCACTGGGCCCGCTGATCCCCGTGCCGTGGGTTACTGCGTGCCGTTGTACTTGATTTCTCACTCCTTTTCTTTTCTCCCTCGCAATCAGTTCACCTTATAGAACGGATTGAGGCCTTGATCGAGGTGGGTAGTTTAAGGTTTGTACAGAGAGAGTATCTGGGGCGATGTTATGGTCATCAATCATACAACTATTTGGTGAGTTATCCTCTTATTGCCCTCCGGCAGCGTGATAACGTCTCCCACTGTATACTAGGCATGAACTATCTCCTGCATTCCTTTCCTCCTGTACTCTTACTCTGGACAACATGTACATTAATTTGCAACTTTTCAGAACTCGGGTGGATACTTTCTAGCAGTTGTTGGTGTTCATTGGCATATGCCAATTCTTCCACTCTGAACCAAACGTGAGCGCAACACTCGTCTAGCACAATCAAGATGTTAATCGTGTACCATGCCAAACGAAGTGAGTGTATTGAGACGGAAGCTGATGTCATGCATACAGAGCTCAGCACATGATGACATAGGTCACTCATAGCATCTATGAGTACGATATTATCTCATAGAATCCCTGGTAAAGAAAACACGTAAACGATACATCGATGGTTCCGACTTTCGACCATTTAGGGAGCAGAATCTGGCGGCGGGGGAGGCCGTTCTGCAGCATCACTCGTCGGCGTAGCTGCGAAAACCGGTGAGCATCCATTATATTCATCACATTTCAGATCCGTACCGGCTGGGGGGTTGGGCAGCGCTGTAGTGGTGCCGCCTTGCATCATGGTGAGCAACCTAAGCTGTCGTTCGTCTACGGCAAGCTAAGACCCTCACCATCAGCTGTAGGACTACGACAAAAGAAGAGCGCAACCAACCTCGACCTTGACTTTGATAGCCTCGATCCGTAAAGAGAGCGCCCATAGCCTGTACGTCAGACCAGATCGAACGGCAAGCAAAAGTTGTTGGAATATTCCTGGAGAACGATGGCTCTCCGTCCGCATCCTCAGAAGTTGATTCTCAAAACTGTGTGTTGTGTCAGTGAGACGACTGTTGTTGCACAAGCAACATGGACGGGTTTCGTACATCGCCAAGGACACCCTATATTCGCTCGCGTGTGGAACGGCACCGATCGCCTCTGCACGATCAAGGAGTTGGATTGCTTCGGTCAATACTGAGGCGACACGCGAGATGACATGGCGAGGAAGCAAAAAGCGGAGGTAAAGTAGGAGGCCGTAGATTCCAAGGACGGAGAGACCGAGACTAAGGATATCAATGAAAGTCATGTTTGGAGTGTATGTGGGGGGTTGGGGGACGTGAATGGTCCACAGGTACGCGCAAGTATAAATAGGTGTGCATGTGCGCATTGTGCATGATGACCTTCTGTCAGTGTCAGTGTGTGCACAGCAAACCGAGCGCGTAACTCACCGGTACTCACCGAAGTCTAAAAATTTCCGTGTTACCGATATCTGCTTTCTTGCCACAGATCGAGATCTATCCACCCTCTTACCCTCCTCTCCCCCTCCCCTACTGCTACTGTAGATCTTCCGATTGCCTTGCCCTGCGGTGTTCCTTCGACCTCTGTTACCTCTTTCCTTTCAATACGTTTTGCCTCCTCATTCACATGAGGCCGCCTCTGTTCACTCAATAGGGACCGGAGACTAAGTCTTTGACCAGGCTGGACATAGTCACATAATTTAATCGCCGGGCTCACTTCTGCGTGGCTTTTCCCGTCGCTGCTCGTCAGTTGCTCGCCTCGCAGTCAGTCATTGCACTGCATTCGCGCTCGGTGTGACATGACGCGCATGATGGCTGAAGCTCTGAAGATTCGGGAAAGTGCCGAAGTGCATCGCCGTACACCCCATCGGGCCCCATCTATCCTATCCCCGGCTCTTTTTTTCTCAACCCTTTGATCATCTGCGAAATTTTAATTCCAACTTACCTTACTCTTGTACATCTTATTATCAAACAAGCCCAGGGCGTTAGGTCACCCCGGTAACAATCCCGGTTCCTACCCCACGTTGTTTTATAATAATCATCTATACCTTTCCCATCTCCTTTTTTCTAGATCTCAGCCCTTCCAATCACATAAGGCGAGGTTTTCAACCCTCTTATCCACTTTATATATAACCTACTGCGGCGCAGTAAAACAAATGGTTCAATGCATTCACAAACGAGCATCCGGTCCCTACTAGTAGACCGTGTGGGGAAGACCCCGAAGCAAACCATACAGACTGGTCAGATAGGAAAAGGCATCTACTACCGTCAAGTGAGGAATAACAAGCGTATACGCTCGCCAGAACAGTTCAGATAATACATGTGCACCCACCACATGTTGATCGTTATCCGAAAACAAACCTGGCACACTGGCACACAAATAATGCCGTGTTCAAACTGGAAAACTCCGCTGTGCAAAATACAGAGGGGATGTTCCGGTTCCTTCACCCAGCAGCTGTTGATGATGTCAGCAGTTGACCGCCCTTCCCATATTGAGACGAGAGTTGATGCGTTGATGTCTTACACTCAACTTATTCAGTGAGGATCCGTTAAACTCATGACGATACGTACCAGCCGGGGAATTGGGCAGCGATGTAGTGGCGGCACTTTGCATGGTGCTAAGCGACCTAAGCTGTCGTTCGTCCACCGCAAGCTAAGATATCCCTATCAGTTGTGGGAAGGGAACCTCGACCCTGTACCTTGAATGGCCTCGACCCGTAGGGAGAGCACATACAGCTTGTGCCTCAGATCACACTGAATAGCGAGCAAAATCGGCTGAACTATCCCAGGAGGACGATAGCTTTCCGTCCGCATACGTAGAAATTGATTCTCGAAACCGTGTCGGTCAGTGAACATGAGGTGACGGCCAGTCCGTTGTGCACAAGCATGACAGCTTCGTACATTGCCAAGGGTGTCTCATATTGGCTCGCTCGTGGAGTTGCGGGGAAGCAAAAATCGAAGGTAGAGTGGGAGGCAGTAGATTCAAATGGATAGTTGACAGGTGTATAGAAAGGATGCGCATGCTGGGCGGTTAGCCTTTTTGGACGGAGGGTCTGGTGTACAGCCAGTAGGATGAAAAAAAGTCCGGGAGATACTGTAGACACTGAAGATCTGGATCGGTAATGACGGCCGGTGTCATACACAGCGTTGCACGGATGAATGCTTGGGCACGCGTATGCATGATGCACGGACATTTGCGAATGCACGGCAAAGCCATTTATGGTAATGTCGGCTTGAAAGAAATTACCGTTGTCACAACAATACTCATCATCAATGCATTAATCATCGCGCACCCTGGCACCAGATTTTTGATGTCTTCAAATTCAGCTTCAACTCCAAGTTTCCGAGATGGGCCCTTCATCTTAGCTATGATTTTGTAGATATCATGCTTCAAAAATCTTGAGCAGAATCTTTACAATAGCCACTGTGTGACTACTAGCAGTACTAGCCAGTACTGTAATGCTATGTGTATGTAGGTTTGCATGCGTACTTCGAGATAGGATCGGTCAGTGCACTGAAAAGGATCATGTCCTCCATCAACATGTCTGCACATCTCCATCCTCCTCCTCTAATAAAAGTCTATTGGAAGGATACCCCTTGCACTGATTTTCTGAATAAACCTTATCATAAATGGCTGTACCACGCTATCACGCGTCCAAGTCACCAGTCACCTAGTCACCAGTCAATCGCTCTACCGATCTATGTACAAGCGTACGGTACAGTAGTGCAACCCAATTTCACCAGCATCCCCTTTCGACCAATTACCAATAACCCGGTATTTGCCGTATTGCAACAGCCAAACCCCTGTGCAGCCGCCGCTGCCGCCGCAAGCTCTGAAACGGCTGTGGAACTTGCCGGTTTCCCACACAACCTATCACTCGATGGTGGAGCGTAAAAAATTGTATGTATGTAGACATCTTTGTGATTGACGCTGAAACAGACTTGATTGGGGGGTTATATGTAGGCATTGTACTGGCGGCGTTGCCCCTAGCATCATTGTTGCTGGCATCAAGGGCCTTTACGATTTGACGATGTTCACCTGTCCCGAAGTACTGGCTGTATGGCGGTGCATTCCGGCTCGGTCGCCGTTTCTCACAGGGACCAGCTGGCTGCGCTTGGCTTCGGCCGTGCGCGGTTCCTGCGCCCCAACATCTGCAGTCTCAACTGTGGACATAAACTCAGATCTTCAAGGAGTTAACCTACTACTTGTCGCGTTCACTCTGGTTTGAGGCCACTAAGGTAACGGCCGAGGTTCGTTGGACCACTCTTTACTGGTCCTACAAGTGATGGGGATGTCAGCTTTCTGCAGACGAACGATAGTTTAGTTTGCTTAGCACAATGCAAAGCGCCACCACTACAGCGCTGCCTTACCCCTCGGCTGGTACAGTACGTATCTGACCTGTGATGGGTCTAACGGATCCTCGCTGGCTATCGGGTATGCCCATGAGTGATGCTACTGAACGGCCTCCCCCGCTTGCCAGATTCTGCTCCTTAAATGATCGGAGCCATGTTACATCGGCATCGTTTACTACGTCCTTTCTTACTAATGGGTAACAAATGGATGATTTGCCAGATAGTTGCATGATTTACGAGTTTTACATCGCTCACGCTACAAGGGTCAACAGTGCAGGACCGCATAGGTCACTCGAAGTACATATAAGCACCGCCTACCTAACATTATCTTATACAACAGCAGGTTCCCGGGTAACGGGTGATAACGCCTCGCCGCACTCATTCTGCATTCGCTCTCTTCGCCAGACATGACGCAAGATTATCCCCATCCCGCGCATCACTTTCTTCGTGAATTCTAGTGTGAGTCAGTGTGACTACCACCTGCGAAGATGCCCCGGCACACCGTACGTCTACTAAATGCTTTCGAGTCCGCGGTCCATTGCCCTCCGCTTTTCGTCTCTTGGCGGCTCAAAATTTCACCTCGCCACCTATGATACCCCATACCTACGTAACTATGCTTCCAGGTCCCCATTATAACCCCTCTGTTGAACTTGAGCTCGGATCTGAGCGTCGGAACGCCGGAGCAGATCGGCTCGCGTAGATAAAGCACACATATACCGTAGTACTTAGCACACAGTATATATACATGAAAATACAGACACTGTACGCGGGGACTACGCCACCCGCCCTCTACCTACAAGTAGCTAGTTCATGTAGTTTACTAGCAGATACCATACCCTTGGGCCTAGAGGCCGCACTTAGTTAAATAGTCGAGACGTAGAATAGCCGCCACCTCAGCTATCGCGCCGTACGCGCGAGACTGGGGTGAGCATCCCCGTCTACAGTACCAACATCCCTTATTAACAGTCCCTGTAGCATATATTGTCCCTACAGACAATAACGCGCGCGTCCGCGGTTTCTCACCCTAACTCCCTATAGTTTGCAACACCCTCTTGTGCGAGTACTTGTACCGCTGCGCCATACACTCTGTCCGATTCCGAGATCTCTGTACCACTGTTATGGGGTCATAATCACCACTTGTAGCTTACGGGGATTACATGTGCCAACGGCACCATAATGATGAGCCTTTGTGTAGCAAAAGCGAAAGCCAGTGCGGTTCCTCCATAGCTAGAGTCTGCTTCAGTTGCATTCTCCTCTCGTCGCCCTACGGTTAGTAATATCGTCTATTTGTCCTGCATGCCATTATCCTAAGCACTTTCTAAACTCGCCTGCGAGCTCCCTCGGCCGCACACTAGACACCGTGAATGGATTGCAACTTCTAGGGTAGGCCAGGTGAATGCTTGCCGGTGGCTCTTACCCTTGTTTCCCTCTGGATTGGATGCACAGGTTGTGGCTTGCCGAGTACACACGTATAAGCATGATATTGTCCATTGTCAATAGACTAGTTTCATTTACGCTACAAAGATTGGTGGACAAACAGGGATCAGGGCTCATGCTGCAAATGACCCCTTGTGCCGCCGGGTTTTGCAGCAAGGACAGCTTGGTATGATCTGTTTTTGAAGGGCTAATAAATGTCCGGCACCTAACGAAATGAACGAATGAGTCGTTCCTTAATGTCCAAGCAACTGCGTGAGAAGAGGAAGAGGTTGGTATGAGGCAGATGAGAACGAGAAAAGTACCCTAACCCGCACGTATCCAGCAAGCTACCATCAAGAACGGTTCGTGCATCACCATAAGGGGCGAGGATTATATTCGACTGAGAGGTCCAGACAAAGGCTCTCTGGAGTGACGGATTCCACGTCGATTTCGGGTTCGCGGGATCATCGACAGCGACAGAATGTGTCCCAGCAAATGGTGTGCCGGCCGGCCGAATCGCCGGGTCCGCAGTCTTGATCCCCGTGGGTACTGAGTGCCGTTGTACTTGATCACTCGCTCCTTTTCTCTTCTCCCTCGCAATTCAGCGTACCTTATGGAATAGCCATTGTCTCCTCCACCTATTTCTTTTCATGCTATCCGTACTCCCTCTCCTACTTTTATTCCTCATTCTTGATGTGGCTGGGGCACCCCAAGCTCGCAAACCTCGACTGTTCCCACCGTCACTACGTAGCGTTGTCAAGCGTCAGACCGCTCAGAATGGTACAGCGACAAATGGGACAATCAGCAATCCCAATGCCACTCTCACCACTGCTGGCATTGTCCCTTTGGTCCTCGCCAGTGACAAGCAGTGAGTCTGCATGTTCATCTCGTGGCACGTTGGGCCCACGGAGCACCCATGCTGCAGGACATACTACTCTGTGATCTCCATCGGAAACATCAGCTTCCGTGTCGCAATGGACACGGCATCATCAGACATCTGGGTTGTCTCCTCAGGGTGCACTACTGCGCAATGCAAGTCTCTACCCAAATATCCTTTGACCTACGGCAGCCCAACGTTTGTCTCCGTCAATTCCAATACGACGATATTCAACGTTAGTTTCGCTGATACTACCTGTACGCATCAATGTATCCGTTTTGCGGTTATCTCAACTATCTTCTAGATGCATCTGGCTTTGTTGCAGAGGAGACAATCAGCCTTGGAAATCTTACGGTACCCCAACAGGCCTTCGGTTAGTGACACTTTGTCCTTGAGGTACCATCTTCCTCATAAGCCCCTCGATAGGACTGATGAACTCGACAAACGTAACCTTCGTTGATCAAGTTAGTGGTATTTTCGGCCTTGGTTTTCCCCGACTCTCCACTCTCCACCACCTCACAAGCAACGGCATGTCTCTTCGGCTCATTGGACTTGCATGACCCTGACAGTTGAACCGGATAGCTACACCATTTTTTGCCAAGTTAGCACAGGAAGGCTTGTTGGACTACCCTTTTTTTGGCGTAAGCTTGAAGCGGAGTTCGTCCTCTGGTTCTGGATCTCTCTCAATTGGTAATGCTTTCTTCCCTCCTATGGGACTACCACCTGATCTCATGCGTGTAGGCGCTGTGGATTCAACAATTGTCAATAATGTTAGCCTTTTTGAGTGGATAGAGGTTACTCCGTTTGAGCCGCTGGGTATCGCGAGCAATATATCTAGCTACTTGGAATGGGCCATTCCTATTTCGAACATCACGGTTAGTCCTCTGCTGAGTTCTTCGTCAACTCACGCTCATGCCTTAGTTCACAGGTAGGGAATCAGACATTCACGCTGCAACCGACATATCCTCAAGCGAATTCCAACAAGTCTCTGGCGTTACTCGATATGTGAGCGCTTTTTCATCTTTTCTTGCTTAGCTAGACCACCACTCGTCACAGAGGCACTCCTGGAATCTTTGGTCCCTACCATGACGTGAGCATTGCTTATGGATGTGTCTACACTGAGAACTCTGATTGTCTTTTCAGGTTGAACGTCTTTTCTCTATTGTCGATGGAAGTCGCTTAGTCGACTCTTGTGCGTTATTGTTATCATCGTTTGCTTCGCTGGAGTCTTACATCCGCCTTTCAGCTGGACAATGGGTAGTCCCATGTAACACCAATCTGACTATGACGATTAGTTTTAGGCGAGTTGAGTTACCAATCTCGCCTTTGATTGTATTGGTAAACGACCTCGGACTCCCCATTATAGTGAAAGGAATTATACGCTCCTTCCGTCCGATTACATTATTGGACCCACTTCTGGCGAACCAGAATTGTGTTTAACGTGGCCCAAGGCCACGCCTCCGAGCCCAGATGGCATTGACTGGCAGATAGGGTCCGCATTCTTGCGGACTGTATATACTGTGTTCAGGTGCGACTGTTTAATACATAGTCCCATGATTGAATGTATGGTCTCATGTCATAACCAAGCTACGGCATTGCCGGGAAGGAGCCTCCTTTGATCGGGCTTTACCCACTCCAACCAACACCGGCGGTACCTCTGTCACCCGCCTCGCTTTCTGCCCTTTTCTCCTCCCTTACGCTGACTGTCCCAACGACGCTACCCAACTTTGTCGTACCGACACCAACTTTGACGACCCCTTCATACATATTCAATTCATCCATCCCGACTACTGTCCTTGCTGTCAGCGACCTCGCGACATCGACGTATGCACCACTTATCGAGGATGTTCTGAACGGCGTGACCCAAAGATTAAATGTGACCACCCTTCCAGAAGTGGGGCCGACACCCACAGTTTCAACGCTTCTCCTTACCGATGCAAGCGGTGCCGTGCATACCACTGTAAGCGCACTGCCGATTTCGACTGTTGTACTTGGCCAGCCACCAGGAGGATCCCGTTCGTCCAGTGCAACACCCCTCAGGCCATATGGTGTCTGCAGCTTACTCGTCACTGCTTCTACTTGCCTTCTCACCGTCTTGGAAATTTTCCGTTGATCTATACATTTAAATTTGCTTGCATCACAGGATTCGCACATATTGATTGGTTTTAGCATGTGGGGATCTACCCCCCTCAAGAGGGTTTAACGCCTCGTCCGTCCATTCTCATTCCCCATTCAATGTCACCTAGGAGCACGTTACTTTACGGACCTTGAACACTATTAGACTTTGCTAGCGCGGAGAGACGCTGTCCATGGACATGTATTATTTAATTGCAAAGAGAAGTTTGACCCTAACCCGAGTGTGTGGTTAAGTGTGAATGTGTACGTGTTCAGCGCAAGGGGCGACGTGTTCTGTATTGGTCTCTCGACAGTTCTCTTGTCCATGCTTCAAGCCAGCTAGATGGCCATCAATCCGCTCTTTATTCTTCTTGCATTACTCGCATGTGCTGTACTCATCAGCGCAGCAGACCTCTACAAAGTCCTTGACCGTGCGTTATGATACTCTTTGCCGTCAAGAGGATGCTTGATTTGCTTTGGAGGAACAGTGGACAAGTCTGCGTCGGAACAAGACATAAAAAAAGCGTACAAACGTCTCAGTCGTAAATACCACCCCGACAAGAATCATGACCCTGGTGCAGAGGATAAGTTCGTAGAGGTCGCACACGGTAAGTCTCCACTTAGGTCCATCGGACCCGCCTTTAAAGTTGCAGTGCACCATCTCACGCGCCGCAGCGTACGAGGTACTCTCTGACACAACAGTTGGTTGCCCATCTCTGAGAAAAAAGGCGATATGCTGACCGAGACCAGAAAAGACAAATATACGACCGACATGGCGAAGAGGGCTTGAAAGCACACGAGGGTGGTCAGCACCAACACGCTAACCCGTTTGACATGTTCTCGCAATTCTTCGGTGGAGGCTGTACGTACCTCATCACCATTGGTTCGGTCTGCTCGCTCTGACAGGTGCCCTCTCCCCACACACGCAGTCCACGCACAAGAGCAAGTCCGCCGTGGACCTACGTCCGTTACCGAGTTCGAAGTCGATCTAGCGGATGTCTACAAGGGTGCGAGCATTGACGTACGTCCTGCCCTCTTGCCCTCTTTTCCCAAAATTCCATGTTCATTAACTAAATACCAATTCCGTTTTGTGCCACTAGTTCATGATTAAGAAGCGGGTGCTGTGCGACCACTGCCGCGGCTCAGGCGCCGCCACGGATGGAGACATCCACTCGTGCCCAGACTGCGGCGGTAGCGGCGTGCGCGTGGTCAAGCAACAGATCTTCCCGGGCATGTTCGCGCAGTCGCAGGTGACGTGCAACAAATGTGGCGGGCGCGGCCGCATCATCGTGCGGCAGTGTCCCGCCTGCAGCGGCAACAAGGTCCTCGACCACACGGCGCACTTCACGCTCGACGTACCCCGTGGCGCGCCCGAGGGCCACGAGGTCGTCTTTGAGGGCGAGGGAGACGAGAGCCCGGATTGGGAACCCGGCGACGTCGTCCTTCGCGTGCGCAGCCGCGCCGAGAAGGGCGGGTGGAGACGCAAGGAGAGCAGCTTGTACTGGAAAGAGACGATCGGAATCGACGAGGTTCGTGGTGATAAAAGAAATTCATATATAACCACACATTTTGACACTCGTTTATCCCCCCCTCTTTATCGCCTTTTTTTCGTCTTTTTCCCCTGCGTCCTCACTGGGCTTTTTTTAAAAATACCTTTTTCATCCAGGCATTGCTCGGCTTCACGCGTAACTTGACCCACTTGGACGGACACGTCGTCCCACTGGTGCGCAAGGGCGTCACGCAACCCGGGTTCGTGCAGACCATCAAGGACGAAGGCATGCCGCTGTTCCAGCACCCAACTTCTCACGGCGACCTGTTCGTCGAGTATAACGTCGTCCTCCCGACGCAACTCTCCAAAGAGACACGACAGAGTGCGTCGGGCCTCTTTTGTTTCCGTGGACAGACAATTGTGCTCACATCGCCCGCCCTATTTTACAGGTCTCGCCGAAGCATTTTATGGGAAATTGCATAGAGATAAAGAGGAACTATAGATTAATCTGTGGGCTATATTGTATACCTCCCAGTCCTGGACATTCCTGCATTCTGGTGCATAATTTATGTTCATGAATATGAATTGGGCCCGTCTCTCGATACTCTCAGATGAGAATTAGCGTCGAGTCTGTCGACTTTTCGCACCGCATACCACAGTCCTGTATTGCATATCAACCACATCCCGCCGCACAACAATAATTACAACATTAATACATCCAGTGGACGAACGAAACAGAGGGAAAAATAGTAAGACAGGCGAATCTTAGTCAAATAAAGAGCGGAAAAGGGGTAACGAGAAAGGGAGGGTTATGGAAGGAGTGGTGGTGCAAGTGCACCGAGTACGTGGCAGTGCACTGACGGGAACAATGTGATAGGAAGGTACGATGAGAGCGCTGGGTAACTGACAAGTGGGTGGGTAACGGGGCCGCGTAAGGTCAACCAGGGGCATCAGGCATCAAACCAGAAAGCGGTCAGAAGTGAAACATAAGCAGGAAGGCAGATGAGCCAGGGGAGGGTGGCGCAGAGGAGTCAGGGTGAATCAATGGGGTTTTACCGCTTGGCGAAGACCTTTTTGAGTAGGCCCAGCACCTTGGGGACGTTCAACTGCACGTATTCAAGATCCAAAAGATGCTTGTTGTCCTTTTGCTGGGGAGGTGTGTTTCGAGTCATGTCACAAGCAAGTATCTATATAGATGTGGGTGGCGTACCTTCTCTAATAGGTCATCAATTTTCAGGTCCATCTCCAGGATCGCCTTTTCTCGCCCCTTGTAGTGAAGCGCTATGATAAAAGTACCCGGACTTGGCGACGTGATATTGAAGTATATATTTGGCCGCCTAAGTACATAAGTGATTAGATTATATGGATGTTTCCTTGACATGAATCACCTACCTAGTGTCGGGGACATTACTCTCGACGATGATACCCTCCCTCTCCAATTGAGCGTGTGTGAAGCGATATGGACCGAGAACAGCCGCCTTTAGAGGTTTCTTCTCTTTCCCCCCAACCGTGACAACCCCGACGGCGGTCGCACTACCTTTGTCCTTGGACGCCGTAATGCGCACGTTCTGCAAGTAAGCCTTATATTGCTCGAGCTGCCCACGCATATAGTTATTGTGATCGAGGATGGTCTTGTACACAGCCTCAAGTGACTTGGTCTCGAGGATGACTCTGTCACGGAGGTTTCCAAGGTGAACCAGCTCGGCGGCAACTTCGTCTTGCATAAGCTTATATCCATCGGTCGCTTCAATAATCTTGAGTTCCTCCAGCTCGCGTAGCATCTCCTTCACTTTGATACCCTTACGTACAAGTGTTGCATCCTTTGTCGTTGCTGCTCGTTCGGCAATAGCACCCAAATTGTATGGTGGTGTTTCAGCTGCAAGCGGCAGGGAGCGGATCAGTTGGACAAAGATAGACTTGGTCTCCATGTAGAGCATGTCACTCGAGGAAACCGAGTCCGCGAAGGCAGCTTGTATGTCCTGCACGGGTGTCTCAAAGCGGCTATATAGCCTGAGCTCAATCGTCCTGTTCTCCTTCCGGGGCACCTGAGGAGGTGCCGGTCCTAGCTCGTCCGTCAAAATGCGTAGGTGTTGTTTGTCATTTGGTGACTAGGGGACGATGAGTGATGAGGGATGTACTGAGCGGCTGAGAGACATACCAGGGCTTCTATATGTTGCAGGATGAGAGAATGAGTGTTGTACAATTCGTTTAGCGTGATATGGATCATCATATCCTTCTTGGAAAGTGCCATATATTGGTCCATCTGCCGAGAAGGTGAGTCCGGAGATTACGATAAGAGATGAAATGGTACCTCGAGGGTGTCGTAAAAGTCGCCGACTTCACAAAGGTTGTTCAAGAATTGGTTGATTCGTGCCTTGTTGTTTTCCACAAAAGGATTGAGGGTTGCCATGTAAGCCTCCTTTGAATAGGAAGGCTTGTTTGCCAGATTTTGAAGCATCTTTGCGATCTGCGCGCGGCAAGTTAACAAGCCGCCCCCGATCGCCGATCGCTGACACACACCAACGTCAATGTCCGTCTCGGGTGCTTGGCCGGAACGCCGTCAACCAACATGTACGCCTGCGGTGTGACGATTGCAGGGTTGATGAATCGGAGGAAGAAGAATCCGCCGATAAGAGAGCAAATCGCAATATCGATCGCCTCTGGGTATTTTCTCTAACGTCCCCACTTTGAGAAGCGTGGTGTGAGAAAAACACTGGTGTACGCACTCTTGTCAAGCTGCGAATTTGCTTGCATATCCACCGGATGCCATAAGGAACGTCCTCCAAACTATCGATGATGGTGACTAGAAAGCTATTCGCGATCTCCATCAACATAGTTAACCTGGGGGCTATGATAGCCTGCACATCGAGGTTGGCCGCAGCAAGTTCGGGAGCTACACCCCGGGGAAGATTCTCTGGAAGAGAACCAGTCTCCTCTTCAATCTGGCTGATCATCTGCTCGTAGACCTGAGAGAGTACGGATGGATATAAGGACCGGGTGAACAATGAACTACAACTATGTCAACCGACCTTGACGGGATTGATCTCCAAGTTCAATTCCTTGTGTTCGATCAGGCTGTTGATTCGTTCGGCGAGAACACTCTTTAGATAACTCTGCCCCGGTCCACGACGTGTGTATGTTGTCATCATACGGGAGACTGGAGTATTCGCGCGTAACAAAGACCCAAACTCTGTTGCGGTATCGAATTGTGCAGACAACACGGACTGAAACATGGTCAGGAGAAGATGCTCTTCTCTGCTTTCGTATTGGTTTCCGTAGAGGGTGAACATGACGGTCTGAAGGAGGGTGTCGATCTCGGTCAAGCTGACGAGACGGCAGAGCGCAGCAATATGGCGGGGCTCAGACTGGAGGAGGAAGAAGAGATTGGAGTACTGTTGGAGTTTGCGCTCATCTGGGAAGTGACCTTCTGTAGGATCTACCTCTTCGAAATGCTTCTCGACTTCACGTTGCTGAGATGAGGGAGATGAAGTATAAATATTGGCATAAGGATACATGAGAAAGGAGACATACTTCGTCGAGAGCCATACGATTCTGAATTAAGAGAGCTATCCTCTGATCGAGGTAACGTACATCGCGCTCCAAGACAAAGTTCTTCTTGGATTGTGTTGAGATACGAGCTTTGAGGTCTCGTAAACGCTTTTGTGCTGACGACAACATTCTTGAAGGGTAACACATAACGTTGAACATGTACATACCTCTAGCCAAATCATCTTCAACCTCCACATCTTGTTCAGCAGCCATGCTGAACAAGGCAGTAACACTATATCTATTAGTGTTCCTGTTCGTGAGACGCCGAGATGACATTGTTGCAGGAGAAGATGGGGATTCAGAAAAGGAAGACATTGCGAATTGTGAAGATGCGGAAGGTGCGTCAGATGAAAAGGTGCTATCCTAGGGTCGAACAAGAGCGGTTGGTTATCGTTATTTTCTATGGGTTGGAGACGGTGACCAGAGCGACACCAGCGCTAGATGGGGAGAGAATGCGGGGCAGAAGTGGAATACTGAGGGGATGGCGGGGTAAGAAAACGAGAGGGAGAGGGAGTGAGCGATGAGTGTGGCGAATGGAGACAACGGAAATCGACTCGACCGAGCCGAGCGAGGCGAGATTTCCCTCGGCCGCCGCTCCTACTCCTTTCGGCATCTCGTCGTCTCCGGGGCCGGCCCGGATCCAGAGCATTAGATGAAGCCCGCGGATCCCATTCCCTTTGCCGTCGTTGCACATGCGTTTCCATCGGGTCGAGAGAAGAGCCGCCCAGTGTACAGGCAACCCTCTCAACGTTGGCCAGCCACAACTAATCATCACCATCACCATCTTTTCGATTTGCAGTGCCTCGGTGGTTCGTAAGTTACCACCCAGCGCCGACAAACCAACCAACTAGTTGATGTGTCGCACATTGATCGCGTCCCAAAGGCTTCCCCCGTACTCATAGTACTCATACCAAGACAGTTAGGACATAGTTCAACATGATGTGGCTGTAACTAAAGCTGTGAAAACTAATACACATAGCCGGTCTCCTGTGCCGACTTCAACTCCACGACAGACGATCGTTTCGTCATCAGTATACAATAGTATACGGGTAGCAGCAATTGTGCAACACTGAGATGGCACTTGATAAGATGAACCTCACGCGTCACATCATCCCCCTGGTCTATAGGGCCTCAACTCTTCGCCGGAGAACTTCCTTGTTTCGCGGCGTCCACTCCCATCTATCGACTCAAACTCGACTAAATATGTTCCGCCTGTGAACTGTTGGATGGAATGCAGTCAGCCAAACCTTACTACGTCCTGCAGTCAGTCAGGGGTCACCTTGGCGCAGATATGCATAACACCGATAACGATCCCCATGACCCAGGTGTCAGCAGTGATGCGGGCACGAACTCTTTGCCTCTGAAGGAATTTGGCGAAAATCAGCCCCTGTGAAATGACGGCTTCAATGTGAACAAGACGAACCTCTCTCTGTAGAGAGTAGAATCAAGTCAATCGACGCACAACATAGGAGCAGAGCTAGCTTACATAGTCTGTCACGGGCAACGCGTTCTGCGCATGAGGAGGCATCATATAGCCACCATTGGCTGGTGCTGGGAAGATGTCTGGGGCCGGCGGTGGTGGGTTGGCACGTAGCGCGGCATCCGACGGTAAAGGATATGTGGGTGTCGAAAACGAAGGGTATGGGGGCGGGTAGTGAGGTCCTGTGCCATCATGAGGACCACTCAGCGAGGGGCCAGGTTGCCACCTGGGATCGTAATGGTTGTATGGGTGGGAGCTCATATAGATTACTCTGAAGGACAGGAGTGCCCATGGCCTACAACAGGACCGTAGCTATTTAAGGTCCGGGAGATGCAGAGAGATCCCGGAACAGAGGTACGACTAGGTAAAGAAAGGAAGCTTCTTCCGTCCTATTTGCCGGGCACGGAGGAGAAAGGGTTTGCCAAGATATCCCAACAATGGCAACCGGAATTGCATCACTGTTGTTGCAAAAAAGCAAATCAGTTACAATTGGGCGCGAGTTAATGCGGCGTGTTGATGTGAACCTCCGAAGAAAAAATTACTGGTGACGGTGGCATCGGGCGAGACCGACGGCTGGAGCCTACTAAAGCCGCGTCATTGTTCCAGTGATTATAGTGTCGTTACCACTGAATTGCGCTGTGCACCATGCGCATAATGCATGGTGTAAGGTAGCGTTCCGAGTCGATCACCAACTCAGGTCGAGTGCCAGTCCCCACGTGTGGGGACCACAGCCGTGGCGCCGCAAACTCAGTTTGGTCTTTCATCAGCAAAGCTGTTGTTGTTGTACCGCAGACATTTGTGATCTTCACACACATCTATCATATCTGACTCCCAACGGGAAGAACCAACTCTGGCCCAGATGACGAACCAACTGTCTATCCCCTTCAAGAGAACCTATGCCATCCCATTGACGGACGCCGTTTACAGCCACATCCGATCCAAAAATCACTATGTCCATCTTGAAGCGTTCAAATGGGACCTGAGCAAATGGGAGGAGATGCGTAAAGTGGCGACGAATAGTTCGGTTCACGTTGACCAAGTCGAGGCGGTCCTTGCGTAAGTTGTCAATCTATACAATTTAGGTGATTCCGTCGGTCATCCGTATCGTAGGTATCTTGCACAGCTCGCATTCATTCTCACGAAACTGCCGGCAGACGTATGGATATGGTCGCCTTCTTTCAAACCGCCGTCTGACACTATTCTAGGTATCACTAGACATACCCTACGCGCCGGCCTTCTCCCCAGATGAAATCCCCGTCTCCCTACCCAACCTCCACTTCGAAAGGTGTTGTTTGCTGTTCAACTTAGCCTCTCTCTATTCACAGTTGGGTCTCGCTGAGGACCGCACCACCCCGGACTGTTTGAAACGAGCGAGCGCGTTTTATCAGGTAATGCCCAATTCAGGGTGCCTCAGAAGTTGTTAATTTTGGTATCTGTCACCCAGAACTCTGCCGGAACCTTCTCGTACCTGAGGACATCCGCGTGGCCTAAACTGAGGGCCTCTCTCCCCGAAGAGGATGGGCTCCCTTGGGACTTGTCCAAAGCGTTTCTCACCTCTATGGAGTCACTCATGCTGGCGCAGGCACAGGAGTGTGTGTGGCAGTGGGCGGTCATGGGTGCGATCACGGGTTTGGTCCTTATCAGACTATCCTAACCCCCAAATCTAGGTCACAACTCGAATGGGACGATAGCAAAACTGGCAGCTCAGGTTGATCATCACGCCTTCCTCCCGTGTGTTTTTTACCATTTCTTTCAGGTCTCAGCCCTTTATGACAATGCCCGATCGGCAATTCAAGATGCCGTTACGCCCATCTGGAGCGCGCTACCATCGGTGAGCGAAACCTGCACGTTTCTCATTGGCCGCCACGACTCAGAGGATTTTTCATAGGAGTGGACTGCCCACATTGAAACCAAGTACCTCCATTTCAATGCCGCAGCGCAGTATCGCAAGTCGATTGATGACACAGAACGCAGCAAGTCAGCATTGAGGGTGTATGCCCTCGGTTTTCGCGATTGACGCCTGACTCCTTAGGTACGGGCATGAAGTCGCGCGCCTGACTTCCGCACAGTCAACGGCGAAAAGCGCATTCAGCATGGCGCGCCGCGGAGCGTCTAAGTCAGTCACGGAAGATGTCAATGTAAGTTATTGTGCCCGCTGCTATTTATCTATCTCACATCATTATATAGTCGCTCCTAGAGATCCTGGACTCAAATCTCACTCGCGCTCAGCGAGACAACGATTTGATCTATCACCAGGATGTCCCTCCCGCTAGTTCTCTTCCGATCATCCAACCGGCATCAATGGTATCAAGCACCGTACCTCCGGGGCTTCTCGAACCCAGAAAAATCCTGGGAAATGATAATTTGATATTTGGGGAGCTCATTGTCTTGGGCGCGCAGACTGCAATAGGTGAGCGGTGAATACCAATTGCCGTTCTCCTTTTTTTTAGCTACTCTTCCAAGAAATTTATGATGACAGGCGAAATACGGCGATCAAAGAAGACATCAAGGACAGGGCACAGCAGCTGAATGATGCTTATAAGCAGTGAGTCACGACATCGTAGTGTATGGATGGAGGTTCACTTCACTGCCCCAGAGAATTACAGTTTCACAACCTGCCTGCTGCATTGGATGCCCTGGACAAGCCCATTGGCCTACCTCCTAGTCTGCTCAAGAAGGCCGAGGAGGTCCGGTTGGAGAATGGACCCGAGCGGGCCGAAAAATCATTGGAGGACGTCCAGATGTTGGCGCGCCGTGCCATGGCCATTCTGACGGAGGTGCATACTCAACGTCACCGTGATTGGTCGTTTCCTCATTCCTTCCCTCAGTCCCTAGATATCCTAGATCAGGAAGCTTCTGAGGATGAACAGCTGCGCAGGAACACACCGATTCAACGGCTGCCTTCCCATCAGGCAAACGAACAACTCACATCAAAAGCCGAGCGGTACCGGAACATCCTTGACCAGGCGGCGGAGAGCGATGCCGTTATCAGACAAAGATGGGAAGAATGGGAAAAATGTATCGTTCGGCTCACTTGGGATGAAGTATGCAGTTCATTGTGACGTGTGCCCCCGTTTCGGTTCACAACTACCCCTCTAGGCAAAGCTGGAAGCTGCCGTACCTTCATCTACCGTTGTACAGACAGGTCCCCGTCGACCAGCGATCGGAGAAACGCAGACTCATGCACGTGCACTTCGCGTGCTGTTGGAGCAACTCGATGATCTTGAGCGCGAGCGCAACCAATTAGTGTCGCGCGCACAGCGCCTCGCACATGCTGATGATATCAGCCCACGCATCATGAAGGAAGCGGCGGGCTTGGAGGGGTGGGTTGAGGTTCAGCCATCCATGTTCGAGGACACCTTGGATCAGGAGCTGGCCAAGTATGACAAGTTCCGGCGTGGCATAGAAGATGGTGCTGTCAGGCAGTCGGAACTACTGGAAGATGTCAAGGTGGGCCCCCCCACCGGCAGGGGATCATTTCCGGCCATGTCCTAACATCCTTATTGTTCAGACTCGAATGGACTCATTCATTTCTTCTCGGAGGGAAGATCCTTCCGTAAAGGAACGAGAATATACGCTGCAGTCCCTAGACTTATCCTATCACAAATACAAAGAAATTGTCCGACATCTTGATGAGGGAATCCAGGTACAATCTCATTTCTCATGGGCCTTCTCCCAGCAGAGTTTTGAATATCTACTTCAACAGTTTTACAACGATCTAACGGCGATATTGATACGATTCAAAGAAAGCTGCGTCGAATGGGTGATGGGCCGACGGTCAGAGTTAAAGTGAATTGTCTTTTTTTTTGCGTGCCATCCTTCAATCGGCTGATTAGCGACCAGTTCAATCACTAGTTCAATGAACAAGCTTACAATCGAAGCTGGTGCACCGCCCACGGCCTCGCTATCCCCGCGTTCCCATCCAACACCTACACCTGTGCTGGGGGCCCCACACTCGACTCCGGCCAGTCCGCGTACGTCGCGCTCTGGCCGCCAGATTGCACCTGATCTTCCGCCTCCTGATTCGGATCAATGGCAAGTCATGGAAATGCCGCCACCGCCGCCGAGTCATCGGGCCACTGGTAAGCAAAGAAAGAAATAGACGTAGAGCATCACGTACCACATGTCCTTATGTCCGATAGACGAAGTGTGTATAGTATAGCCGAGATGAAATAGGCTCGAAAGGTCTTTGTTTCTGTATTTCCGAGCCTTTCCGCTGCTGTCAGATGGAATAATTTAGTTGCACGCGCACGCACAGCACGTACTTGCACTTGACCAGATGGGGAAAGTGCGCTCTGCTCGCGGGCGCTTAATCTGAACTTCGCGGTGCAGTGCTGCGTGTGAATGAGCGAGGCTTATTCAGGATCCACCACTTGCTGTAGATACCGCATCCGAGTCCCCCACTCACATCATCAAACAGTCCGCCCCTCGTCTCGACACATTCCTAGTACCACAATCCTAGGATTTCGCACACGCCCCAAACTCGTTGCCGCAACGAGGCATACTTTGCGTTCCTTTCTTCACTTATGGCTCCGTCCCAGCGCCGCCGTAGCATCGATTCCTCCTCGGGCTCTTCCGAGTCCCCTCACGAACCCGATAAGCACACAAAAAACCCGCTCCAAGGGCCAGACGGTGGCTCAGGGGATGCGCAAACGTCATCATCGAATAATCCCCTGCGAGGCTACCTCGAGCCACCCCCTAGTTACACGCCCTCGGCCTCGTCGACCCTGCGTCCGCAGCAGCAGCAACATCAAGAGAAGCTACCACCTTCTCAGATCCCACCTTCCGGATACCGCATCGCCCTGAACACCCCCCCAGGCGGCCCCCCCTTCCCCGGCATCCACAAGACGCGCGCGGCCCCGCTCACGGACGCGGACGGGAAAACGCCAGTGTTCATCGGCTCAGCAGTGATGCAGGATTCCGTGCACCCGTGCAAGATCGTGCCGAATCACCCCCAGCCGTGCTATGTCCCGTACGGTGGGAGCGAGTTCAATCACCAAGGGCGGTACGATCTCCTCCCCTTCGTTCCTGAGCACATGGAGTTCGTCCCCACCTCGCATGGACGCATGCCCCCCGGACGTCGGCCCGTAAAGGGCGGCTTTGAGCAAAACGGCGTAGAGCTATACCATGCAGTTGCAGAGATCGGGGGCGTCAAGGTTCCTGGAAAAACTGGCACCCATTTGGTACGCCCTTCGGTCTTATCCCTGCCATCTTGGCTGCATGTGGAAGGAGGTTGAGCTCATGTCTCATCAGAATGGCTGTAACGTCCCTTTTGGCGGAAGGGAGCACATCGTGACAGAGAACTATGAAATATTGTAAGACCAGTCCATTGATCCACCCTCAGTCTTTGGCTATCACTTATCACCGGTATCAAGGTGCTGGAAATTCTAAACTGGCTCGACCTGCGACTGACTGGCAGGACCAACTAATCTGACTACATGATACCATGGAATACATCAGCCTTCGGAAGAGTTGCTCTCTGAATAATGACACAGGTGTGCTAAGATGTGCTCAATGGACGGGTCCTCGCCACTGTGTATCGCCTCGAGGAGTAGTGCAGGCGGAGCATGCAAGGTGATCGGGATCGTTATCACTGAAATAACGTAGCGGCGCTGTATGAGACCCTTGACACGCGTTTAATGGAATTTGGCTTACAGTGTGCACACCAGACAAGACCACTTGGGAATTTGTCTATTCTCGCTTCTTATCCTTGCAACGTTGTCAACTTTCAAACTCTGCGTGAAATTTGAAAGTGTGGAACCGGGTGTATTGTGTGATTTGGTGACTGTATGCCCTAGTAGTCCAGGCTCTCTGTGCCGTAACTCTTCCTGTGCTGGCTTTCCCAGTCCGAACTTTGACGACTCAGGGTCTGCATGTTTCCTTACAGGCGCTGATGTTGAAGATGCTGTGATCGACGTATTCCCAGCTCTCTGTACGGTGACACTAGGGGGTCCGTCGTCCCTAGTCGCCATGCTTCCTGCGTCATGCCCCTCACCAGTTGAGCTTTTTGGTAAAATGAAATCGCCCCAGAACTCTGACAATGTGCCTGTCCTTAGTTGATCGACCTCAAATGCGTCCATCGACGTCATCATGGCTTGACGACGGTCCCTGTCTGTTTCCGGTACTTCTTGCGCGTCGATATCGGAGTCATCTTCCTCCGGACGTTGCGTAGGGTTCGTAGACGCTGTTTGACAGGAATCAGGGAGAGTCACAACACCACCGAGGGAGATGCGTTTACCTCCACCTTGTAAAGTAAGCAAGCGTCTTTCCGCAGCTAGGGCCCGTTCTTCGCGGGCTCGCTTGCTGGATTATGGGGCGTTAAGAAGGGAGAGTACCAAGTAGATCGACGTACCTGCCAGCCTTCTTGCGGAACCCGGTGCCCGTTGTTTTCTCATCTTCATTAGTATTTAGGGCAAGACCGCTGCCGGAGAAAGTGCCAGCTCCCGTAACACGAGAACCAGCTTTGCGTCGCTTCGAAGTTTGAGCACCCGTTAGCGTGGACGGGCCAGCGACTGGCTGTTGACGTCGTCTACGTGCTGAGGGGCGAGCGCGCCTCTGCGCACCTCCACACTGGCGACAGAAGGGTGAGCGTGCCAAAGTTGTGGGCGGGAGATCTTATTACCATGTACTCAGGAAGGTCTTCTTCTAAAGGTCCACCAGAGACGACTCTGGAAGAGTCAGCAAGTCTCGTTCCCGAAGACCACATCCCTAGGATGCCGCTCAGCCAACTGGGGTTCTGCAGGAGAGTCACTTTATCGTTACCATCCCCGTAGTAGCCCTTCGCCTGAAGAGCTATGACTTCCTTCCGAAGCTGGCACCAAAGGGCCTGGAAATCGGGACCGTGATTCATGTACTGCGAATGCGGACGGGTGGGCGAGACATAGCACACATAGAAGGAAAACTATTCACCTTGATATGAGCGAGCTAGTTGGTCGTCCTTTTATGAGATCCTGAACCCATGGGCAAAGTAACGTAGCACGCACCTCATGACATAACGTCCCTATCAGCCAAGACGTTGAGACAAACGAGCCGTTCCGCCTGCGAAGTACTAGCTCTGTGTACAGGTGACCTCTACGTTATCCGGAAAGTTCTCGAGAGAAAAGGTGTTTACCAACGGTCTCCCCGTTGTTCCAGTTTCTTCCGGCAAAGACGTCATTGTACTCGTACTGGCACCAGGCTTAAAAGTTGCAACCTCAATCTCAATCCGCCAAAAGCCACCCACGCACCTCTTCTAGGCTGTTGACGACGAACCCGTGCGCTTTCATGACTGGTCTGACCTGCGCCGCCAACGCGCGCAACAGCTGACGCCCTCGCTCCTGTTCGCGCGGATCGGCTATTGGCAGCGCGGTTATGAAGTTGACATGGGGATTCGGGTTCGTTTCGTGTTCGTTGAGCCTTAGATGGACCATGGAGGAGGATTCCCGGATTTAAAAAACACGCGAAAGTCGTGATCTCGGCTAGTCGAGATTCGGGGCTGGAGCGACAGAGCTCGCTACGTTACCGTACTAGACCGTGGCGGCGGTGGCGAATGGTGCCTAGAGGAGAGGAGACGAGCCGAGACGCACGTTTTCGGCTTCCTTCCGGTTTGCCGCTTATCAGTGGAATCTTATCTAATCCTCACCTTACCTTCCCCAGCCCTGAGCGTAATATCCGACCCCAACGCCCGTTTCCCACCGACAGCCAACATATAAACCCTCACGAGGACTTGCGGAGAACGATAATCATCACGTTATAATGAAACTCGCAGTTCTCACCTCAGGTGGCGACAGCGCCGGCATGAACGCGGTCGTGCGCGCGGTCGTCAAAGCCGGCATTCTCAAGTGCGTCTTTTTTCATTCCTTTCCTTCCACGAGTGGTGAGCTGAGTGAATTTACATACAAATTACAGAGGATGTGAGACGTGGATCGTCCGAGAGGGATATGAAGGTCTGGTCCGCGGAAACGCAGACGCGGAGGCCCCTAGTTCTCACGAACTCGCAACGACGCTCGATGTCCAGGTCCGCGATCCCTCGTTCGTAAAAAATCTGCGCTTTGGAGATGGCGCTCTCCTGCGTGATGGGACTGGCGATCACACCGGCGGGCGGACGCTCAAGGGCCGCTACATCGTGCGCGTTGGATGGGATGACGTGCGCGGTTGGTTTGCACAGGTACGCTCGTCCCTTCGTACATCTTGTGCAGTTCGTTGCTCAAGGTCGAGTCCTGGTGCGACGGGCGAGAATAGGGTGGTACGCTCATCGGTACTGCACGATCGCAAACGTTCCGAACCCCCGAAGGCCGCCTTAACGCCGCATATAACCTTATCAATGAGGGTATTGACGCACTGGCAGTGTGCGGAGGTGATGGTTCTCTGACGGGAGCGGACCTTTTCCGGTCAGAGTGGCCATCACACATCCAGACACTCCGATCGCAAGGTGCGTCAACCCCACTTCTGTCCCCTCCCACCCCAGATATCTGTGATCTTTTTGTTGACGCCTGCCAGATCGCATCACGGATGAACAGGTTGCGCGGCATGGGCATCTCAGGATCGTGGGGCTCGTCGGATCAATAGATAATGATATGTCTATGACCGATCTGACAATCGGCGCGCCAACTGCGCTGCACAGAATCTGCGAGGCCATCGACAACATACATTCTACCGCCATTTCGCACTCGCGCGCGTTCGTGCTCGAAGTCATGGGGCGGCACTGCGGATGGCTCTCGCTGATGGCTGGCGTCAGGTTTGTACATCATTTGCGCGCCCTCGATGATAGACGCTAATTGACTATGATTTCTCAAGCTCTGGCGCAGACTTTATCTTTATTCCCGAACGCCCACCCAAGGCAGATCCGTGGGAGGACGAGATGTGTGATATCATTCAGCAGGTACACCTTCGCGCTTGATCAGGCATACCCCAGATGGCTGACCCTCATCTAATTAAGCACCGCGAGGTCGGAAAGCGCAAGACTATAGTAATTGTAGCAGAGGGTGCACATGACGCCAATCTCAAGCCGATCCGTGCGGACTACGTGAAAGACGTTCTCACAGATCGCCTCGGCCTTGACACTCGTGTTACGACCCTTGGCCACATTCAGCGTGGTGGTAGGCCGTGTGCTTGGGATCGCATTTGGGTCGGGTCCCCACTTCTTCATTTGTTTATAATGCTTACCCATGTCATATAGCCGACACTACAAGGCTTGGACGCTGTTGATGCTCTTCTAGAGGCAACTCCGGACACTCCATCATACATGATTGGTATGCAGGAGAATAAGGTACACCGTGTACCACTTGTGCAGGCAGTGAAAATGGTATGTATTGCGTCTACGCCCCCTATCGTATCTGACTTTTACTAGACGAAAGGCGTAGCGGAAGCCATCCAGAATCGGGACTTTGACAAGGCAATGTCCCTACGCGATCCAGAGTTCCGAGAGAGTTTGGAAGGTTTCATAGCAACCTCGACATTGGAAAAGGACCCACTTCTTCCGCCTGAGAAGGTATGACTTGAGTATTCTAACTCAGTATACTGTTCTAAATGGCGCTCATTGGTAGAGGATACGAGTGGGCATCATGCAGTAAGGACTCTGATCGCGCAAGGATTGACTACAATTGATCAATCTCTCAGTATGGGGGCTCCAGCGGGTGGCATGAACGCTGCAACGCGTGCCGCAGTACGCTATTGCATACGTCAAGGACACAGACCTCTGGCGATCTCGAATGGGTTCAAGGGCTTGCTAGATGACAATGTTCACGAACTTTCTTGGCTTGGTGTCGACAACTGGGCTGTGCGCGGTGGCTCAGAACTTGGTACCAACCGCACACTCCCAGACTTGGATCTCGGTGCGGTTGCATCAAAGTTCCAGGAGCACCAACTACAAGCCTTAGTCGTGATTGGTGGCTTCGAATCATTCCACTCGGTGTTGATTCTGGAAGAAGGCAGGAAGCATTATCCGGCGTTCCATATCCCTATGGTTCACATTCCAGCGACCATATCCAACAATGTGCCCATGTCTGAGTTTAGCCTCGGAAGCGATACCAGCTTGAATGCGCTCGTGGATGCATGTGACTCGATCAAACAAAGCGCCTCCGCGAGCCGGAATCGAGTCTTTGTGGTTGAAACGCAAGGCGGAATGTGCGGTTACATCGCAACTATGGGGGCCCTCGCAGTAAGTATGACCTGTTTGCCTTAAACCTACATGCTGACATAGCGTAGGTTGGCGCGAGTATCGTGTATACACCGGAAGTGGGAATCAACCTTGACACTCTGCGCGCGGACGTTAAGTTTCTCAAGATGCGGTATGGCCTCGATGAAAGGGGGAAAAGCGAAGGACGCGTTGTGATTAGGTGCGTCAAGTTGACACGGTGTGATGGCCATTCACAGATTCTGAGTTTTACCAGGAACGAGAAAGCATCCGACATCTACACAACAGAGGTGATCACCAAGATATTCAAGGAGGAAGGTGGCTCGCTTTTCGACGCGCGGTTGGCCTCTCTTGGCCATACGCTGCAGGGAGGCATACCATCACCTCTCGATCGCACCTACGGGGTACGATTCGCCCTCAAGAGTATGGCATTCATCGAAAAGCATCACGAGGATCTGAGAGGAAAGAAGTTCAAGGCACGACAAGCAGGTCCCGAGACTGCGGCAGTGATCATACTGCAGAGCTCTGCGATAAAATGGGTTCCAGTTAGAGAGATGGTTGCGCACGCAGATATGAAGAATCGTAGAGGGAAAGACGCGTGGTGGGGCGGATACAAAGAACTTGTGGAGAAAATGATGGCGAGGCCACAGTTGTTGTAGTGAATTTTTGTATGTTAAATGTTGATCGAGAAAAGAATTGGAGCGGAGATTAAAAACGCGACGCCACGCCACGGCAAATGCGCTTGCTCGACTCTGCTCTGCATACAACTCAACTTGTCCACTGCCTTTGATGCCTTCTCACTCTCAGTTTATCCCTCCAATCCCACCCCTCGTGGGTACGCCCCGCCCACAACTCCCTCTAGATCATCTCAATCCCCATATAAAATCACGTCAGTATACCTTTCCAATCGGATTGGCACGTTCTCAACTCCCCACAGTTGATTCCTCCAATTTGCCTACTGTCAAGTTTCAAGAAATAATTCGCGAGGGTCAGTCAACAATCGTGCGTCGACCACCTTCCTCTTTGCGAATCTTTTTCGAACCACTTTCTGCCACCGTTACAGGTCGCTCGCATGAAAGTTCCTACAGTGCGTTCAATCAAATTTTCATTTTCACCAGCCATGCCTCATTGTACCCCTAGCCTGCAGGTCATGCGTTCATTCTCCGCCGCCTTGATACGGGCGCGATCAGTCTTACGACCATGTTCCGTGCCGCGTTCCCGACAGCTAGCGATGAATCCGAGAGGATCGAGGCCAACTGGGTAAAAGCCAATTTTGACAATGCCGGAGGCAACCGCGTCGGAAAGGCGCGTTTTGCTGGTACATGGGTCACGGCTGAAGTTGCGATCAACATCGCCAATGAGTACTCACTCGGGAAGATAATCCCCCCACTGACGGATGCGAAACCCGATCCAAACACCGAGTATCGTAAATCATCGCGCGCACAACAGCAGCAGCAAACGCCTGACAAGGAATCGCCTGCACCGAAACAGCTTCCCACCCCATCTCCGTCCATGTCTACTCCTAACCCCCCAAAGCGCCGACGCGAGGCCTCCCCGGCTTCCACCAAAGCACCTTCCATTGCTTCCAGTTCACCCACAAAGTCTCCTCTTGGCGCAGTCGCGACCCGTCGCTCCCAACGCACGACGAGCCCCGCCCCTTCCCCTGCTCCTAGTCCGAAAGCACCCAGTACTCTGAAGTCACCAAAAGTGCTTCGCTCTCCGGTTAGGACTCGCCGGCTGGAGGTGGTCACGCCGGCAGGGTCAGACGAGACCGCCGTTGAGGATGATGTCCCAGAAGTGCCAGGCCCAGACATGAATGAAGACATCCGGGAGCAAAAGGAGATGATCGAGACCTTCAAGGCGCAGCGGGATGCGAAGGTGCGGGCGCAGGTAGCGGGCGATGAGGATGAAGTGATGGTCGAGGGGTCGGAAAAGAAACGCGAGCGGGAGGAGGAGAACTCCTCGCTGCAGTTCAATTTCAAGGAACCCGAAACACAGGAGCGAAGGATTGCTACGAACAGGCGAATCGCTCGGTTGCCACAGATGACGCCGGAACGGAGGTCGTTTGCATGGGGTATCGCTGCGTTCGCGGCCGCGGTCGGTGCTATGTGAGTGTGATTTTTTACCTCGATGGTTAAGGCCGCTGATTTCTGTGTAGGACATATGCACCGTGGTTCTGACCTTCCTTCTTCTGGCCTCTCCTTCCTTTGCTTGCTATGTTATCTATTCTTACTGTCCTCTTCCCAATTGCTAGTCTAACAGGCCATCGGGTGTTCTTATGTTTCCGGTGCCATGAGGTCCTCCTATCCCACTCCGGGCGTCCCGATATTTTTTTTCCCTGTGTTATTAAGAACATGATGTCCTTTGTTTTGTAGTTTCTTGGACGGCTGCTCCATGAATGGCGTTGTCTGTCGTCAAATAGTTTATTTACACCCCCCCCTTTTTTCTCTGTATCTACTACTGCGCCTTGAGGGACCGGCAACAGAGCCCAATAACAGGATGACACCTACACTACAGCTACCACTTTGACTTGTCCCCATGATCATACGAAACACAAGTAGTCTCTATGGAGAGCATACCATCAGACCCTCCTCATAAAGTCCAACCACATACAACACGCCTGTCTCTGCATCCCTGAGCCCCGTCGATGAGGACGAAAACTCGCTGCCATCGCTCTGGTACAGCGTACGCAACTCATAACCAGGCACTCGTGGGACCTTGCGTGAAGCCGGAACCGGTACGCCCATATCCCAAACTCCGCTCTTATCCTGCCCCCATTCCGCACCCGTGTTCGCGCCCGCCCCTGGAGGCGCGGGCGTGGGCGTGATGGACACGACCCAGCTGGGCGCACGCGCGTCCGTATGGTTGGCCGCGACGGCGACGAGTGACTGGAAGTGTGGGTGGCCAGCGACGACGAGCGAACCACGTGAATCGAACATGACGTTATCGGGCGCGAACGGCGTCGGCACGCGCGCGCGAAGCGAGAGCGCCTGCGTGCCGACGTCGCGCGCGTAGAAGAGGATTTCGCAGAGCGTCGTAGACGCGATCGCTACGTGTGCGCCGTCGGGTGAGATGGCGACGCCGTTGGGGAAGGGGATGTGCGATGCGACGACCGTGGTGTGCATTGTCGTCGTTCGCGTCCGACGACGATGAGCAGGGGGAGGGGGAGGGGGTGTCGTGTCCGACTCGGACTCGGACTTGGACTCGGACTCGGACGACGATGGGGTCTCTGGGAGTGTGAGTGTGACGTGGGTGGCCCAGGCGAGCGGGAGCGCGAGGACCGACTCGGTGATGGGGAGCGTCTTCCCGAGCACGCCTGGGAGGCGCCTCGTGAAGCGGTGGTCGTGCGTGAGGTAGAAGGACGTCGGGCTCGTCAGCGCGAGCGCGTTGGGCGCAACGAGATCCGGGCCGGTGATCGTGCGCACCCATTTGGCGCGGTCCGGCGCTTGCCACGACAGGGCGAACTGCTCGATCGTGCTGTTGTGCCGCGCGTGGTTCACGACGAAGAGGTTGGAGTAGGGCCGATCGGGCTGGGAAGGATAGATGTCGAGCCCCAGTGGATGGAAGTCGTGCCCCTTGGGGTAGCCTTCCAGCGTGATCCGCCGCGGCCGAGCGCCGATTTCCCCAATGTTATAGAGCCAGAGCGCTCCGCGGGGAGACGGGTCGTACAATGGACCCATGACGGTGTTCCAGGCTTTGCGGTTGGGGTCGCAGCTGAGCAGCAGGACCTTGTCGTGTACGGCGCCGCTGCTGTCGACCTTCTCCCAGAAAACGGCATCCTCGCAGAATCGCATGTCATTGGAAGGCGTGTCCTTTACAATCGAGCATTGGCCACTGTGCGAACCCTCCGCATAATAGCCACGCGGAAAGTCAGGAGTTGGGATGAGGAAAGTTCGAGAACTACGGCCATTCCGCCAGAGTACGAATCCCTGAATGATTAGTGCAGTTGCAAATCAGAACCAGTCTTTTCGAAGTGTTAGTAGTGCACGTACTAGGAATGCTGAGGCAATCGCCCAGGAGAGGGATGACTTCATGATGCTAGGTTCGGAACAAAACGGTAAGTATGTACGAAAGCTATCGTGGCGTCATTAAATAGTACAAAAGTGAGTGATCGTGCCAAAGTCGTGCCGTGCCGAGGACTCCTAAGCGTCCTTGCATTGCCGTAACCATTCACATCGCATCTGACTCAATCTGCCAATCAGCCCCCTCATTATCTGCGATATATGAACCACACGATGAAGGATGGGTTATCTACCCAGAGGGAAAAGGCAAGCCAATGGCCTGCATCTCAGGCTCTCAGTTATCAACCGCTCTGACCTTCTCTACTCACGATTCATTGTCCAGCAAGAACTCGCCGACTAGAGACTTCATGAGATCACCGTCTAACTTCTGTGTCTCCCAAATCTCTAATGTAGAGGCAGTCGTATTAGCCCTTTGCCCATCCCCCATTCCATATGCAAGCCGGGCAGCTGCCCAAGTAGGGAGATCCCCCGAAGATGATTCCGATGTTGTGCTCGAGGGATCCGAGTTGAGTTTTTTGGTACTCCGGCTACTCTTGCTAGTGAGCGTGGTATGGCATGAATAACATAAGAATATGGGAAGAGATGGCGTGGCGACGTCTGTGGAAGAAGCTGCATCCGCTGTGAAAGAATGTATCGCTGTTCGTGCCTTCCATTCTTGAACGGACTGCTGCGTGGGTCTACAGATAAACGTCGTGAATACGTGCCGAGGACTACATCGCTCCAAGACCTACAATTCACATAAAACGCATCGCATCCCTGGCTTTCCCTTCGGAGCAAGTTTACCAACGGTCTTGGCGATGGTAGATACTGTTGACGGGTAATCTCTCTCGAGCCCAATGATAAAATCTACAGAGTGGTCAGGATGACAAATCAGAGGGCGTGGAGATGTGTCTACCTTTTGTCAGGTTGCTAATGGTCCGCTCGGAGATAGGAATTCTCTGCTTCCCAACTACCGTCAGCTGATGCCACCAGACCCAAGCAGTGCACTCCTTCATGCCAACGTCCCTTAGTGGCCGGATTAAGCGGACCTCTCCGCTCCACGATGTGGCTCCGGGAGTGTGTTTGATAAAAGGCGGAATCCATTCTTCTTGTATTGCCTGCGGCACGACAAAGCCTCCACCTTGAGATATCGAGGAGATTAAGGATATCGACAACGAAGTAAGAGACGTGCCCAGGACCAGATGAGAGGCACCAATAGAATAGGCAGTATATAACAATAGCAGCCTCGTTAGGGTAGATAGCGTAGATAGAGTAGCCGTCGGGGTGGGCATGATGCTGAGATGTGCCTTCAAAGCAGCAGTTGGCCTGGAATCTGATAGGAATGTCAATGCTTTGGGTAACTCCTTCAAAGGACACATTAAACGAACCTCCAATGCTCAGATCAACGGGTAATTCTGGAGGACTATGAGTTGCGTTGCCGGATACTCGTTCCCACCAGCTCCGATCGAATGCGTCTTGTATGCGCACGGAAACGAACTCGAATCCCTCATACCTCGCGACAGCTTCGCGAATCTGCGCAGTTCTGTCGCTCGTCTGGTGCAGGTTAGGAAAATTGCAAAAAAATTTGGGGAATGATTGACGCGCCTCGGGGAAAACGTCGGACGTCTCCACATAGCAGACATGGATCCTCTTCCAGACCTTGTCCTTGCGAGGATGCTCCCTCCCACCCTTTAGCTCGTCGCTGCCCATGTTCTCGCAGTATATTTTGTGTACGATGTCAAGCAGGACGGAGGAGCCCAGACCACCAGACAATGCTATGAGCAGACCACCGGATGGCTTGAGCGCACCTCGTCGCGGTCCAGTGGACACATGGTTGATGTGAGGTTCGAACGCTTGGCGAAACTTGGTAGTTACAAGCGATGTAAAACAGTCTCTGCAGAGGATCTCTCTTTCTTATGACAATGTACCTGTGAACGTGCAAGTAACTGACCTGCAATAGACGGAATGGCGGATCACTAAGTTCCCAGGATGGGCCTTGCACTTGACGCAGGTTTTTGATCTATCAAATTTGCGCTTTCCTTTGGATTTACATTGGATGATGATGAGACAGATGGATGGAATGGGAGACAAGACGGCTCACTAGGCATAAGCGCCTCTCCACTCTCGGCAGTCGGGTTTCCACAAAGTTCTGACATAGAACGGTGCTCCTAACGATAGGCAAGGGCAAAGTGCAAAATCGACTCGGAGACCCCGGAAACAACGTCCTTAAAACGGAGTACTCCCATTCACTTTACCCCAACCACGGTCATCCAGCCTGACGTTTGACAGATGCGTCTACAGAACGCTATGTTGGCCAGCTTCCCACTCCAGCCCGTTCTCCACGATCTCCACAAGGGAGGCGCATTCTGAGATCGTAAAAAATTCCTTTCCATAGGATTATTGTACACTCTACGGCCGCTCAGGTAGGTTTCTAACATATCCTTCCCCCAAGTGCCATGCGCTAAAGCTTTGCCGGGCCCTTGCTGCGATACTCTAGTTTCTCACACGAGTCTTTAAGCGCCTTTGCGAGGTACTCGAAGTCGGAGATCTAAGACGCGATGAGTGAAACTTCGGTAATGACGTATGTCGAGTGTTTACCTCATTCCAAATCTGCGCACTTACTCTTACCCACCAGCTACTGTTGTGGCGAAAGAATGCTGCGGACACCCGCCAATGTTCTAGCGTGTTACGCAAGAGTATTTCGTGCGTAACAGCGTTGTCAGGGGTATTCGGCGCAACTGGGAGTCCAACGTTGGCCAAGTTGAGTGTAAACTCCCCCGTGGGATCCAGTAAAGGTGTTCCGAGTAACCGAGAGAGTAGTTTGCCACCCGCAAGTGCGAGCGAGTGGCAATAATCATTGATTTTCTGCTCGCCACCGAGCCACTGACGGAAGTCCAGGGCTGCCGATGCCAAGAGTGAACACATGGCCACCCGATATGTGACTGGGAACCATACCAGGCTGAATGCTCAGATAATGCGAGTAGTCAGTGGTCCCTGTCCCTACAATGGGCGCCGAGTTCAGGGGCCCCGATATGCATGCGAGCGGGCACCTACATTCGAACATCTTTACAAATGGGGGCTCCCCGAAGTCTGCTGGTGGCTCCTTAGGAGATATATAAGTGTAAGGGGTCGGGAAAGAGGACTGGATTAGGTGCTGGTTCCTAGATTGTATCATAAGGTGAACTGTGATTTTTTTTTTGCGTGCGAAGTATACCGTTTAGGCACGTAAAGGACGCCGCATGGGCGTTGCGCATAGAGCCACTTGTGACAACTCTGAGAATGTTCAATTTAGCACGTTCATGTAGCATTCGGTAGAGCATAGGCCGCACAGACACCCAAAAGTCCGGGCCGGCTTCGCTTAGGTTGATGTCAGGTTCCTGCCCTAGGCTATGTGCGGCGTCGATAACGGTTAAAATGCTCCTCTCACGACAGAGAGCAACCATTTCTTTCCATGGAAGATAAACACCCGGACTAGAGGCGATGCTATCAATGAGAGCCACGATCTTCAACTTCGTTCCGTTGCCGATTAGGCGTTGAGCTATCTGCAATTTAGTACTCAATACGTCGACATGTGCATGAAAATCCCGCAAGAGAGATGCGCGGGTCGTCGGGAATTTCAATTCAAATACGGAGACAGAAGGGTGAGGTGGCAAATCGCTGATATATCGCGACGTCCTTTCCATGGAATTATAGGTTGTCGTGGCTAAGGGCCAAGTGAGAATGGAGGTGCATACCGGAAGATGGGAAGGCTGCCTCCTACCTATGAGGATGATATCCCCCTTATTCCACACAAGATTTCTGAGAACGGTGTTGAGTCCGTGGGAGGTATTCGGGACGAAAACAATCTCCTCAGCCGCAGCGCCGACCAAGATGGCCATGCGATTCCTGGCAGGTTGAAGGTATTCGGGGAGACGTAATTTGATAAATCTGTCAATATTCCCCTCTACAGACCTACGAGTAGCCTCAGTGGCAGCAGAAACTGGGATTGGCACGGATCCGTAGGCACCTGAATAAGAACATATAGCTCAGCAGTGTTTGTGTGGAGATCGAAAGGAGGGCTGACCGTTGTCCAGATTCACATAATCTGCCTCAAAACCAAAATACTGTCGCACCTGATGGCCAAACGGTGGCGGGGACCCAGTAGGCATGGCCATCTCTTAAGGAGAGAGACCCTTGGAGGGTGAGAAGGCCGATCAATCAGAGCAAACGTAATTCAGAAATCTGGCTTTAGCGATCGTGCAGCGCGACCCAGCCGATGAGTCAGACACCAATAGCTAGTGCGTTGTGGACATGAACGGTTGAGGTCAACCCCCTCCACTGACGCCGTGTCAGTGGCAACTAGCAAGTGAGGGTGAGAAGGCTCAGGCTCGTGCAGCACGTTCCGACTCGGGGCTCGTGAGTCATTCCGCCTCGCTTCACTGCACCGCAATCAGGTCAGGTTCGCAGTTGGGTTGGCCCTACAGCAAATTTCTTTTCCTCCTTCAAACTTCCATCTCTTCCCCATGGTGGAGTCCTCAAGCCTGAGACACGCAGCTCCATTTTTCGTCGTATCGTTCTTCTTGTTGTACTTCTTCTCTTCTGGCATACAGCATGAATTGGCTATTACCGTCCCAAGCATTCTTATGAAGGGCTTCAGTCCGTCTCGTTGATTCACTACCGCATTTCATAGCCCAATCCGCACTACATAGGTTTTCCAGACTTTGGACATTATAGACATTTAGGCACCCTGTCCGCCAAGCAACTTTCATTAGGTTATTGGGTTCCCATTATCTTCACGGCGAGATAGTTAAACAGCCCTATCTCCCACAGATGACCCAGACAGACGAGCTATTATAGTCGGAGATATCCATGGAATGAAGTCGGCCTTAGAGTACGCCCACCATCGACCTCTTGGCTTATCCGTTAACTTAATCCCCACCAGCAATCTCTTGAATCGAGTTTCCTACAACAAGGAGAAAGATACCCTCATTCATCTCGGTGACATCACCACAAAGGGCCCTCATGCGGGATCTCTCTCAGTACTGTCATTTATGAGCACGCATAACATCACCGGGGTGCGTGGAAATCACGACCAGATGGTTATCGAGTGGCGCGCGTGGCTAGAGTGGATCGGGAGTTTGGAGCGTGATGCCAGTTCGCGGTGGCTCCTAGAGCTAGAAGAGAAGTGGGAAGAAGGCAATTTGGATGGAGAATTGGAGAACGACTCGGACACCGAAAACTGGGTAAAAGTGCAGATGCATAAGGGACGAAAGGATAACAAGTGGTGGTCAAAGGTGCCCAAAGGATGGAAATTGTTTTCTGATCATTATCGAATTGCTCGGTATGTTCCCTCTTCATCTTCTAGTAACCGAGGACGTACTAACAAACGGCAAAGAGCGATGTCAAAGTCCGACTACGAATATCTCCTCTCCCTGCCACTCGTGCTCCATTTACCATCCGAACATACCTTCCTTGTACACGCTGGTCTACTTCCCTATGATCCAACGCGTTCTATCACCTCAAAGCGGCAGCCACTCACACACTTGCCAAAGATTCCTTCGGGACTTCTTGAGAACTCCATTCCAGCTCTCCGAAATGCACAGGAACTCGCCATTTTAGATGACATAAAGCAGAATAATGACCCTTGGGTGGTGCTGAATATCAGAAATCTACTGAAGGATAATAAGATATCGAGGTTAGTGCTTACCGTTCCGTTGTTGGCGCTCCTGTTGAATCAGCGGGTTTTAACAGGAAGACAAACAAGGGCAAAGCATGGGCGGGGGTGTGGAACGGAACAATGTCCCGGTGTGCAGGTTTTGAAGAAGCCGCGCTGGGAGGGGGACGTACCCTTCCTTGCCATCCGTCTACGGTAGTCTACGGTCACACGGCCTCCCGTGGACTAGATGTCCATCGATGGACTGTGGGGATAGACACCGGATGCGTATGTCGTGTCAAGCCATTCGTTTATTTCATCTCATTTATGAACACTGTCCAGGTCTACGGTCGCAAGCTTACGGCGCTCATTTTGGATGGTGCGCACTCCGAAAGTCGCGATTCTCGCCACGACGAGGACGAGGACGAGGACAAAGTCGAGGGTGATGATGATGATGACGCCGTCACGTCAAGCCCAAGGACGCTTCCTTTTGGTGATGGCGGACGAGCGCGGCTTTTCAGCGTCAGGTGTAAAAAGCCCAAGTAATAGAAGCGTAATGGGATTAGCTCTGTTCTTCTCTCGTTTTCAGACCGCGCGACTCCCGGAGGAATTTGTCACCCCGCACACCGCGTCAGAGTGCTACGGTCGTAGATCGTATCCCTAATGTGTACACCACTCGCATTGTAAGTGCCTACGCTATGCACAATGGTTCCGTAATCCATGTTCCGTTTCCGACTCGCTACGCTTGTATACAACCCAAAAAGTATACGTGAAAACCTCGTCGTTTCCTCAGAGTTCCCCGCTCAGGGGTGAAACACCATCTTGTGGGTACGTTCATACAGAAAAGTGGGGGCCACGAGTCGAGTTACAGCCAGTGAATCAAGCGCGTGGGGGGATGTTCGGAGGCCGAAGGGAAAGGGTGCTCGAGCACGGATCCGTTCCACGTAAACTCAGAGGGCACGCAAGTGAGAGTGGCGACGGCGCGCTTCGACGGGGCTCTACATTTCGCAGACAATCGATGGGAGTTTATATACACGCGGGCCAGTACCTACAATGGCCGTCCGAGACTGTATCGTATGGGGATCAGTGCGTTTGGTATTATAGTGAGTACCAACAAGTCAGTGGCATGAAAGGGAGATGACACAAGCAGTGAAGTTAGTAAAGTCCCAATCCTGTGTCCGCCAATCATACTCGGCGGCGACGACACCAGGCCGAGAAGGACGTACGACGCGACCTGCACGGAGCGATTCGTGCAAAAGGCTAGCGGTGTGAAAACGGCTGGGGCGATCCCAGCAACGCAAATTGATGGGTGTGGGGGGGTGCTGGACGAGGACACTCGTGAGATGAGGCGATGAGTTGCAGGATGAGATGGAAGAAATGAGTCACACACGGAGAACAAAGGTAGCCTTTTTGGCCGGGTGGTGCGACATGGACGGGGACGGACGTATGGCCGTGGTCGACACGCGAGCGATATGGATGAGTGTTGAGGTGAGAGACAGGGCCAAGAGGACGCGACTAATCCAGAATCTGGGAACGAGCGGCGAGAGGAAGAGACGAAAAGATAAGCGGAAGTGGGGAAAAAACAGACGGCGAGAGTGGGAGAGTGGGGGAGAAGGGAAGAGGAAGGGTTGGCTTTCAGGCGTCTGAGGACTCTTCGGTCCAGCGCGATCCAAGCTCAAGGTAAGGGCGATCCTTCCATTACACAATGAACCGGAGATTGGTATCCTAAATGGAGTAGAAAGGAATATCGGTCACAGGGATATGAATAGAAGGTTGGAGGACGAACTATCTCATGAGAGCTTGATAGCTATAAACGTAGGTTGAAGTCAGTAAGAAACAAAACGGCAGGACCTGTGAAAGGCGTCTCACCTGAGGTTGCTGCGGGAACCCATGTCTCATCATATAGTCCCTGATAACGATGTTTTGAATGGCAAATCAGTAGATCTGTGAACATACATACCGAACGTATTGAATGAGTAGCTTGTAACTGACATCGCTTCTAAATCTGTTCATGCAATCAATAAAAGCCTGCGAAAATTACAGCACAGCTCCAACTCAGAACATGATGTAGAGTGACAGACCAGCTGAACGAGGCTCACCAACCGCAGAGCGCCACCCCTGCCTGTCCCAATGGCCTGTTCGTGATCCTTGCTGGTACTTATGGAAACCTTCAGGAAACATTAGAGAGGACACAGAACACTTAAGAGGACAGTCTTACAACATCGGCGTAGCTCGCCTTCTGGCGCAACAGTCCTAATCTATTTGGAGGTCTGATTTCTTTGACCACACCATTCCGATTATACTGTGCAGAATGTCAAGGTGACACAGAGCGGTCTGGAAGAAGTGCTTGCATACCAGGTAGGGAAGACCTAGTATATGGTAAGTTAGCGAATCATGGACAATGGAGAACGACGAACCAAGGAGGGTCCCAGAGTGGGAAGACTGCAGACGCTTCATCAGTGTGTTCGTAATTAGATTGATAATCTGGCTCACATCAAACATCGCAGTCAAGCGGCATCGCAATGGCAGAGGTTGCACCATAAGTTGGTGCATAAGCTAGAGGATAATAGGAGCTGATTGGTCGGCGAATGTGCGGTTGTTCGAGGTAGCTTACGTCGTCCACGATGAGCCCAGGTGTGTCGGGATTCGGGTCCAGCTCGTCGCCACTGTAGTCAATGGCGCATATGCCTAGTCGTATTCGATTCGTCACATGCATATGGCAGAGAAGGCATAGTAACAAACATTCATCGAACCCAGTTTGTTCATCTCTGTCGAGGTCTTTGATCTGTTGGGCGTGTCCTGAGTCCTCGGAGTCAATGACACAAATGCCAGTTTGCTCGTCTCCGTCGAGGTCTATTATTTGGCGAGAGTGTCCTGAGACTAGAAGGCAAATCAATAAGGAAAACTATCGACGACCGTCTAATCACATACAATAGAAAAACAGGGAGTCGTGGGGTTGAGCATTGTGAACCAATGCCCTCATAGCTGCCACCTAAACGAAGTCTGAATTTGAAGGTTCGGGGTAACATTTAGCGTAGGTCACTCACGATGTTTTCCTTAGTTGGAGAATCCCACGGGTTCAACAAGTTGTCGGTCATGATGCGGACTTCATCGACTGAAAAGCCTAGATTGTCTAGAGGGAATCAGAGAAAGTATAATGACACTTAAAGAATGGTGTTACTGCGAAGATAGTTTGCCATCCCATATGCGTCCTCGATGCAACCTTTTAACCGAAATCGGGGGTTCGGATGAGAGGAGTAATTAATCCCAATCTTAGATACTCATGAGAATTAGCGTGTGACCGTCTGTTTTTCAAGAACATACGAGAAGGGCCCTCTTCTTCCCCGTGCATAAAGAAAAAGGCCCTGATACAGGCATCATAGTCATGGGCGGATGCTGGAGTAACCCCGCTTGTGATCAACGAATGAGTCAAGAGCGCAACACACAAGAGATGAGAGATATATGATACTTCTCTGAAGACCTCCGCCAGGTGAATTCCTAGACGATAGCTCTTAGCACGAACAGGCAACTGGTTATGACTCTGCGTCTTACGGTGGTTCGGGTTCAGGAGAAGTTGGCAGGGGACTACAGGATGTACAATTGCGTTAATGAGCGCCAAGCGTAACGTAAGGTCTGGTCACTCACCCGAACGTGGGCTGATAATCAGGGCTGATTAGACCAGACTCATTTCCTCGTACTGAATGAGACTCCTCCCCTCGCATCTGTGTCCAGTGGACATAGACGGGGTGATTTCCGTCCCGACGCGCAGCGACAAATGCATCCATGTCCTTCGTTATAGATCTGGACGATGGTGGCCCCTTGAAGAAAAGGTTACGCAGGGCAGGTAACACCTGTACGGCCCTTTCCCCTCCGAGGCCTTGCAGTGCTTGCGCGAGTAACCTCAGTTCGTGAAATACATACAGACTTTGCACACCGGGAAAAGGGTCAAAAAGTTCGAACCATTGCGAGGAGTCCATGCCGTTCCCCGACCGCACTTGCCCAGGCGTGCACTCGTGCATGTGGAGCTGTTCCACACAAGAGAGGGAAGGTAGAAGCTGACTGCATACCTGCGCCATCGATGAGGCCTGCCAATCCGGTTCTTTGCATCTTATTTCCAACTTGAGCCTGAGTCGAGAGGGCCATCCCGCTCCAAGGACAATCCTGACGGCCCAAGCGTAAAACTCGACCTCGGCTTGATTGAGTGACTTGAGCCCTTGTGCACGACGGATGAAGTCGTGGAGTCGTGGAATATGGAAGAAGAGGTCCATGAAGAACTTTATTTCGAGGCGATTGAGTTGGGGTGTGTCGATTCGGGCGACGAGGTCTTCCAGATATTCGCTGACGCCGCTGAATCGAAAACTGGTCAGAGCTCGGAGGACAGCACGTGTTCGCGGAGGCAAACTCATTCGGTCGGGGCGAGATCGGGGTGACTGGAATCCAATGTCAAGGTCATCGAGATTGGGCAACGCGGCTAGGCAAGTGGCCATGGCCTCGGGTGAAATGTAACCGATGATCGGGATGTTCGTAAGGCGAAGATCAACAACGTGACTGGTAGACAAAACAAGGTTGGACAATGCCGGGAATGCAATGCCATCCAAGATGAACGATCGTAGATGTGGGGCAGATCCGCCCAAGAATGCCTCGGGAAGGATCGATGACGTGTTACCATCTGATGAAAGATCAAGATATGTCAGAGCGGGGAATGGCTCCTGCATCCCGGTAACGAGTTTTTCCAATACAGAACTTGTTTGACGTTGAAAATCGATCTTGGCTACGCGACCATGGTGTTTGAGTGCTGCAATGATGTTGTCTTGGCCCTCGCTATCCCACACATCCTCGAGACAAGTTATAGTGATCGGGAATGGTGGCCAGATATCCAGCAATGTCCCCATCGGTGTTCTGTCATCGCAGGCAAGTTGCAGGCCAAGGCCCTGCGGTGATTCAAAAACAATATGTCTCCATCTTCGACATACGTCTGCTAGCCCTTTCCACCACCACGATTGCACGAACCCGTGCTCCCCTCCGTAGAAATGAAATATTTCCAAAAGGATGTCGTCAGGGAGCACGTTGACAGATGGGCGGTCTACATCGGATCAGCCAGTTGTTGTTGTAGACACCGTGTACAAACCCACCTGAACTTCGTATTGCACCAGACTCCTCGTGGTGTATCGAGTGCTCCCATGTCACTGGGTCTTCTGTCTCGGAGCCTTCTAAAAGGCCATGAACCAACGACCCAGTGACAGGAGAAAATAAGGACTGCGCGATGCTGATCGTTTGTGGGGCTTTTGAACTTCCCTGAACATAAGGGTGAGATCGGTGAGAGCTCATCAGTGAGTGTGTGGGGTTCAAGGGTGAACCGGAAGTGGCCACTTTGAAAGTATAGCAAACTTGGAGTTGAAGCCGCAGCGAACTACACAGGACCACTGCACCGCCTGCACACGTGTAAACGGTTGTAAGAGAATATGTGTGTTTTTGACAGATTGCCGCATTGGACCGTGGCGGAATCCCATCTACGGTATTCTACGGTCACGCGGCCTTCCGCGGACTCAGATTAGATGCATTTTTCTTGGGAACTCTGTCCAAGGCGACGGTCGGCCGCAGGAGTAAAAAGCGCTCATTTTGGATTGCTTGCACACCCACACCAGAGAGTCGTTTTCCTTGGGGCGCGCTTTACGAAAGTCGTGATTTTTACTCTATGACGACAACGACAATGACGAACCTCGAGGACGATGATAACGATGGCATGACGCGTGACGGAGCGCGGCTTTTCTTCAGCGTCGGGTGTGACAAGCTGAAGCGTGGGGATAATTCCGCTCAAGATTTCACTCTCATTCAGTCCTCTCGGTATCTGCGCTCTCGGGAGACTTTTTCACGCTGCGTCAGCTAGCGACCAGAGTTGTAGATAACCTCGCAACCCAGATTGTATCCTTGTATCTATCACTCACCACATATGTAGTCACAAAGTTTGTAAAGGTCAGTAATCACTTTTTTTTGCATCCACATAACGTGCACGCAGCACCGACTCTAAACCACTTATCAAAATGACATACAAAACGGTAAAATATTATTATGGGGATCTACATTAAAATGCCTCTGCTGATTTCGCGACAACTGCTCCCATCATAAGTACAGTATCTACGCTATGCACTATGCATGTTTGTTCCGTAATCCATGCACTGTTTCCAACTAGCCATTGTTGTTTACAAAAAAGTATATGTGAAAATACCGTTTCCTCGGGTGAAGCGCATGATTTATCAGATATTTGTACTTCGGCCACTGGCACACCCACAAGCTCCCCTGTCCCGAGCGTACGCTTCGCGTGTCAAGACGACCTGTACGGCAATAACCATCGTCTTGCTGGTGTGGATACAAGAAGGTGGGGGACACGAGTCGAGCTACGGCCAGTGAATCAAGCGTGTGAAGGGTTGTAGGGTTCTCCGTCTGGTCACTTCCATCCATCATAACAGGTTCCCTGTCGCGCTAATTGCAGTATGTAGGGTTTGTACTTGTCGCCTCTTTATACGACAAACCGGAGATTGGTATCCTAGAGAGTGTAAAAAAGGATGTCGGTCACGGGGATATACATAGAAGGCTGGAGGACGAACTATTTCATGAGAGCTTGATAGCTATCGACATGGGTTGAAGTCAATAAGTAACCAAAACAGCGGGGCCCGTGAAAGACGTCTCACCAGGGGTCTTTGCGGGAAATCATTTCTTATCATATAGCCCCTGATGACAATATCTTGAGTGGTGAATGAGTGATGCTATGAACACACATACCGAACACTTTGAATGAGCATCCTGTAACTGATGTTACCCCTACACTCGTTCATGCATTTCATGAACGCCTGTGAAATTATAGCACAGTTCCTAGTCAGATCATAATGTAGAGCGACAGACCAGCTGAACGAGGCTCACCAACCGCAGAGCGCCACCCTGGCCAGTCTCAATGGCCTGTTGGTGATCCTTGCTGGCACTTATCGAGACCTACAGGAAACATCAGAGAGGACACAGACTCACTTAAGAAGACGGTCTTACAACATCGGCGTAGCTCGCCTTCTGGCGCAACAGTTCTAACTTATTTGGATGTCTGATTTCTTTGACCACCCCATCCCAATTATACTGTACAAAATATGTCAAGGCGACACTGGGCGGTCTGGAAGAAGAGCTTGCATACCAGGTAGGGAAGATCTGGTATATGGTAAGTTGGCAGCGACCCACGAGCAATGGAGAACGACGAACCAAGAAGGGTCCCAGAGTGGCAAGACTACAGACGCTTCATCAGTGTGTTCGTAGTATTGGTGGTGAATCTGGCTCACATCAAACATGGCAGTCAAGCGGCATCGCAACGGCAGAGGTTGCACCATAAGTTGATGCATGAGCTAGAGGATAGGAGATGATTGGTAAGCGAATGTGCGGTTGTTCGAGGTAGCTTACGTCGTCTACTATGAGCCCAGGTGTGTTGGGATTCGGGTTCCACTCGCCGCCAAGGTAGTCAATGGCGCATATGCCTAGTCGTATTCGATTCGTCACATGCATCTAGCAGAGAAGGCAAAGCAACAAACACTCATCGAACCCAGTATGTTCGTCTCCGTCGAGGTCTTTTATCTGGCAAGAGTGGCCTGAGACTAGAAAGCAAATTAATATGGAAAACTGCCGACGTGGACTGTCTAATCACGTACAGTAGAAAAACAGGGAGTCGTGGGGTTGAGCATTGTAAACCAATGCCCTCATAGCTGCCACCTAAACGAAGTCTGACTTGAAGGTTCGATGTGACATTTAGCATAGGTCACTCACGATGTTGTCCTTAGTTGGACAATCCCACGGGCACGGGCTGTTGTCGGTCATGATGCGAAGTTCATCGTCTGAAAAGTGCAGATGGTCTAGAGGGTGTATCAGAGAAAGCATAATAACATTAAAGAATGATGGTACCGCGAAGATACTTTGCCATAATATGTGCGTCATCGATGCAACCTGTTAACCGAAAGCGGGGATTCTGATGAAAGGAGTAATTGATACCAATCTTAGATGCTCATGAAAATTAGCGTGTGGCGCTCCGTTTTTCAAGAACATACGAGAAGGGCCCTCTTCTTCCCCGTGCATCGAGAAAAAGGCTCTGGAACAGGCATCATAGTCATGGGTGGATGCCCGAGTAACCCTGCTTGTGGTCAACAAATGAGTCAAGAGCGCAACAAACAAGAGATGAGAGAAAGTAATACGTGAGTATGTCCCTGTGGGAAACGGCATTCCCGTACGACTTGGCCTGTTTGTTCTTCGGTCAAAGTCTGCAGCAAAAAAAGTACAATTGAGGTACACTTACAAGTGAGACCCCCCCGCCGTATTCTGGACATCAGCAGCACGTGTCCCCCAAGGCGCATTCGAGGGTCCAGGGTCCTGCTGAGGAATGAAGCCGCCCCCATAAAAGTGAGGACGATAGGACGCTGGCACGTTTGGTTGGGGGAAGACAGGATGCTCCACATGAGGTTGTTGTGAAGGCATCCCATGCCCCACCCCTTGCTGAGGCCAAGGCGATGCGAGACCTTGAGGATGTATGATATTCCCGTGGCCGGCTCCATGCCTTTGGGGTAGGGGTATGGCTTCGCCCCGCGTTCTGACATCCCATATAGGTACACCTCTCTGAGGACCTCTTCCAGGCTCATTCCTAGACGATGACTCTTTAGCACGAACAGGCGACTGATTATGACTCGGCGTCTTACGGCTGCTGAGGAAAATGTGGCGGAGGTGGTGGTCTATAAAATGTTCAATTACATTAAATGGGCGTCAAGCGTAACGTAACATCACGTCACTCACCTGGTGGGCAGATAACCAGGGGTGTTTGAACGAGAGTCGTGTCCTGGCATGGTGCAATGACAGAGGGAAGAGGGAGAGAGGAACACACTACTGTTCGTTGCCTTATGTATTTTCGAGTCATGTCCCTCCTGAGTAGCACCGCCAACCCAACTAATGGGATCCCAGGACCCGGGACAATGCGGTGTCGATTGATTTGATGAGAATCCTACAATTCAGTGTCGCCGCCTCCTTGTCCCCCAAGATGCGCGCCCTCTGGCAGGTTTAGAACTGAGGCTCCCGTGGCTGGGGCCAAGGATGATCTAACTGGCCAAGGATTCACGCTTTTTTTCAGAAACCAAAAGGACAAACTTCATGCATAAAGTTCCATTTACACCGCCGCCCGGGGCTATGCTTTACAATTGTCTCGAATTACAACCCCGCTGTTCGGCATCTCAACGAAGAGACAATTATGCGCTTATGCAATAAATTGCAGGTTCGTATCCTAGGGGGGTGTGAACAACGTGATCCGGCAGTGTAGCTGTACGTACCATAGGATGGGAACTCGAAAGCTGAATAGATCGAGGTGAACACAAAATGAACGGAAGGAAAATGGGCTCTCCTTGCTCACCTGGGGCTTCTGACTATATTTCGCACGCAAAATATTGCTGATGACACTACGTTGGACATCGTATGTGGTCATAAAAGAAGACGCTTACCGAAGCGACACGAGGAGTTGCTTATAACTCTGTTGAGGCTGGTGGGCTAGAGGATAGGAAGAGTCAGAGCGTTTATGATCCCCTGAAAGGGGGAGAACTTTACTGAGGGCAGTTATGAAGGCCTATAAGAGCGCGTTAAGCCAAGGAGCTAACACCAGTACCATTTTGCTCACATAACTCATTGCACCAGTAGCGGTACCAGCCTCGACAGCATCTGCACTAGTCTGCGAGTCCTTGCACCCACTCCATGATATCTACAAATAATTTGAGTCTCTTGAATGAAAGATAAAAATGGAGCGTGCGCACGACATCAGCTGGACTTGTTTTTGTCTGACGAGCTCTCTGCCCTGCTGCTCTTCCAGTGGTTGCAGACCTAACAGTACCAATGACGGATTGAAAGGCGCCACCGAGATCACCGCGCGCATAGGATGATACCGCGCCGAGGAGACCCTGACCGGCCTCCATAGCAAGATTAGGCTCTTTCACATTGCCTTCCGTGGAATACTGGGACGAAAGAAAGTTCTGAACTGATGCAATGGACCGAGTTGAAGGTCGCGTACGATATATGGTAAATCTTCATGAGGCATCAGAATGTGTTGTTATGGCCCAAAACTGTGAACTCACCCAATGCAGTTCCCGAGTGGCAGGACTATGATCTCAAATTAATGAACCATGAATGATACGTGGAAACACGACTTGCATCAAAAATAGCAGTGAGCCGGCAACCAGGAGGGAGAGATTTGACCATGATGTCATGCATTTGCTACGAAGATATTATTTCGAGTGAGACAAAGTAACTGCACCCTAGCTTACATCGTCGACTATGTGCCCCGCCTTCTTGAAATCTACGGGGTAGATAACTGCAAAGGGATCTCCTGTGAATAAAATGGTTGGTATGAGAGGGGGTGTAGGAAACCTTCATCGAATCCGTCGTCTTCGTCGCCGTCCAAATCCTTCGTTTGTCCGCCGTGTCCAGAATCTAGACAAGAGATAATTCGAGGCTCCGTGAACGAACTTCAACGTAAGGAAACATACAGTGGAAAAACAACGAGTCATTTGGTCGCGCGTCCATGACTAACCATTGCATCGCCATCAACTGCCGAGTGAATTATAGAAGGAAAGAGTGCCCTTCGAGGAGAAGGCCTACCATATTATCCCTTGTCGGTCTCGAGCGCGGATCTTGTTGATCGTCGGTCAAAACCACTATGTCATCGCGCTTATAACCGAATTTCTCTAAAACATGACATCAGATAGTCGTACTTGGTAGGGAACACAAAGTTGAGAATAACCGCAAAGGAACCTCTCCATGTTGCGAGCGTCATTGATACACCCCCTCAACTCTGCCTGTTGTCGAAAATAGTTGATACCAATCTAGTTGGATCAGAGATAAGCTTCGACACGTGGTCCTCAGAACTAGGCGAAGACGTACACAAAGGGCTTTCTTCTTCCCGGTGCATTGCGAGTACTGGAAATACGGTTGTTGTTGCTGCTGTCCTTGAAGTTGGGGGCCATAATGCTGTTGCCCACCTGGTGGGCGGGGAGGGGGCCCAGCTAGGGATCCAGGTTCATAGTAAGTTCACGTACTGGTGAGACCATAAAACGAGGTACATACGGGGAGGGCCGGGAAGGCCCATGGGGGGTCCCATGCCATGTCGAGGGGGACCGGACCCTGGATGTGTTCCCGATGGAATGGGAGGTGGGCCGTGAGGAGGCCCTGGAGGAGGCCCTGGAGGAGGGCCCGGCGTAGCATGTGGGGGAAAGCTGAGGGGAGTTTGCAACTGAGACATCTAATTCGGCTAATAAGATCAGATCATACATTGGGGGAGGACCAGGAGGTGGGCCATGGGGTGGGCCAAAAGGAAACTCAGGTTGACCAAATTGGCCGACGCTTCACAAGGGGTCAGAGGACCAAGAGTGAATGTATACTGCACGGCTCTTACTTTGGGTTTGGGAAGCTGTGGCTCGTGCTTAGCAGGTCAGAATTTTGTAAACAAGATTGAGATTACCTTGGTTGACCGTAGGGGTTGCCCCAGGGAGGAGAACCAGTAGGGGGGCGAGAGTTATTCCTCCAATCCATGAGATCGTATAGTTTGATCAGAAAGTGAACGTGTGGCTTGATTCGGGGAAACGCTGCGCTGCAGTCACCGCAGTGGCGCTTTCCACCGGCGGTTGGCCGCCGGAGGGCTGTGCTCACCTACCAAAGCTGTACACTTTAATGCTACCAAAGACAGGACTTTACTGAACGCTGTTTACATGGACGGTAATCCCGCATGGCTAACTATTTCCTTCGTCTTTAAAGCTCTTTATAGGAGTTACGTGACCTATGCAACCGCAGATTTCTTGTTGCTGTCAATACTCTGCAATAACTAGCGGTCCTCGTCTGTTTTCTTGGAATCCGCTCTGTCCTCGCTTATAGTCCGGAGAATATTGGCCTTGTCAGAGGGCTGTTAAAAGACCTTGGCCTCGTTCAAGATAGTCTTAGATTACCAACTGCTTGTCCGGTTTGATGAGTTTCGGTGGGTAAAGCGTTCTATTCCGACTGACAATTAATCCATCAAGCCACTAATGCGTACCTATTGCGTTCCTGACTACTTCATGGTCAGAGAACAGCCAGAAGCTCCGAATCCAGGTTCAGGGCCGGTGCCTTTCATAACACAAATTGCATGTTCGCAGGCAAGGGTTATATACTTGTGAGACTTCATCCCGCAAGTAAGCACTGACTTTACCTGTCATGTGTATTGCGAAGCCTGAAGTAATACCATACCACTCTTGCTTATACTAGCACAGAAATCCTCAATGGCCATCTCGGCTTCCCCCATGTCAAGTGGAAACGCAGAAACCTTCATCAAACAAGTGACTGAACAATTCAATATCCACCAGGCTCCGGAAGTCCGCCCACAATGCTGCCTTATTTGTGTCTGGACGGGAACCAGACGTACCTAAGCAAGAGGAAGTAGTAACGACGAGGCAGGCAGGGCCCGCGCGTTCGGCGTCATTTGCGGACCACATGCAAAGGAGATGCTGATGAAAGTGGCAATGAGAACGTTCCGAAGCATGGTGAGGTGAAAGATTACGACGACTCGGATATGGACATGAACCCATTCTATCCTATGCCTTCGTTCCCATGTTTATAATACAGTTATACACACGCATGTTAGCAGCGCTTTCAAGCTGATTATGAAAGATAGCCCCATGCCAGGCAGGAAACCTCCCCTTTTCTGCTGGCTGGTTGGAACTGTCACACTTTCACTATCCTGGCAGTATGATTAATCCAAGGACAGCCTCTTACGCTATCATTCATTTGAGGCGCGTGTCGTCTGCGTGTCCTTAGAGGTCATCAAAGGAGGGTGAGGTGCCACCAGCCGCCTGCCTCATGTTCTGTGCGAGGTCGGGTACAAAATCCGAAGGCCATGTGTTTGCCTTTTGCTGGCCTATCCCGCATCACCTCTTCCTATCCCTGAACACTATCAGAGGTGTGTGCCCGAGGTCCCCAATCTTTTATTGGACATGATAGAGATCCCAGCAGGTTTACCAGCTCATTTCGATCGCCTGACTTCTTGTTTCCCTGTGGGGTTTCTCATCTCCACTGTCACCTTGCCTCAAGGGAGACAGGTGGGGTCTTAAAGTGAAAACATCGGCGCTGCAGGAGTAGCCTAGGTCTTCGGACCTTCAATTCTCCGCTTTTCATCCGGACGCCCTTTTGTGCGTAAAGTACTACGCGCCGCCGGTGCCTCTGCTGCTAACGGCCACCCCCATAATGCCTGCCGGCAGCTGTAACATCTCTCAAGATTTCCTGCATTCCTGGGAGGCATTCGATAGAACGTTCGCAGCGCAGCCGTCTTCCGCCAGCTCTGGGGAAGACAGCGAATCGCTCAATCCCAGCCCTCCTCGAAACCGACCGATGGCACCCGAGCCCTTTTCGACCCCCTTCCGTTCTCATGCTTCCACGAGCTCGTCAGGTCCTGTGACCCCCGACGATTCAGAGTCACTGGATCGCGTGTGGAATGCAGTACGCAAAGCCAAGGAACGCGAGATGGCAGCTTCCCCTTCCAAGATCAAGTCGCTGGAGAGGGGGAGATCTCCTCCGATTCTGCATTCCCCACTCAGAGGCTTGCCATTAGAACCGTCTATACAACCGGGTGCGCGAGTGCCCTCTCCAGCACCTCTATTGAGGAGGCAGCGATCCATGTGAGCCTTCTACGTCCACACATGCGGAAGCGAATGATACGACCGCCTTCTTCTGCGTAGTGTGGAATTCAAGGATTCTCCGGATGGAACCATGGTGAGAGTCGCGGTGATCGACGCGTTCATCGAGACTCACGTTTTGACCCTGCTTTTGGCACAATAGGTTACCGCCAAGTTCGACATTCCTGGCATTGCAAAGGAAGACATGAATGTCACGTATCACCCTTTCCCCGCCCGGCTAGAAGTCAGCTGGAGGACCGTCAAGGTTACGGAGAGAGACATCGAAGGGGGCATGTCAACCAGAGACGTCGAAGAAAGAACGGTCTGTCGGACTATCCCACTACCAGAGGGGACAAGAGTGAGCTCTCTTTCCACATCTACACTTCGTTCTCTCACGTGGTGCATGTTATCCTCGCAGTTCGATGAGATAGAAGCCAAGCTCCTCCGTCGCCTTGAACTCACGTATCCAAAAATGCGCGCTACACGAGCCAAGCAGCGCACACCCACACCACAGAGGCGCGGCTCACCACGGTATGGTGGCGAGGACGCATGGTGAACATTGATTGGGTTAGTAACTCTTACTCGCATGAATGGGGGCGTGGTGGTATTCCTCCTTTCCGAAACCTACCTTATCGGGCGCCAGCCTCTGTAGAGTGACCTCCATGAACAAGTGTGTACGATAGTCTTTGACATCGGGCGTATCTATCCGTATGTAACAAATTGTATTTAATATCACGAACGACACGATAATGGAACGGAACTCCTGGATGAATCCTGAGCAGTGATCTGGCGAGGGTTGTGTGTGAAGGTCATCCTTACGTGCAGATGATCGGAGGGAATTACCCATGGAAACGAAAGAATTGCTAAATTGGCGCCATAGGAGTGCGCCTACATCATCAAATTATCATTGAAGCCCCCACTCCAGAATGGAACTGCTATAGGGTATTGAGAAGCATAGTTGGGTGGAAAGGAGTGGCCTCATTTAGTTAAATGAAGGCTTTTTCGTCTCCGGAAGATATGTCCAAACGACCGCAACGAGCCTCGTGGGAGGCGGACGCACAGACCAATTACCAAACAGTGAAGACCACGGGGCTAAAAGTGAACACCAACGGAGGCAGTGTGCGCAGAAGGGAACAAAGCCGGTGACAGGCACCGGCGAGGACAAATTGATCGAAAGACACAAAAAAACGTTACAGCCAGGTGGGGCGTATCGCGCGCAGCAGCCCCAAAAGTAAAGGTTGATACGAGCCACGTTCACGAGTCAGGAGGGGTGAGCTGGAGACATGCAATAATCGCCATTTCCACGGACTCTGAATGCTAGCGGGCGCTAAAGGACATCAATTGAAATTGACTTGGCACCTGGAATGCGTGGCCTTGGGATTTCACTACACAGCTCCTTGATGCGTTTCGGACCCGCACGAGGGGTAGCGGAAAGTACTCAAAGGGACTAGGAGGTACCTGGGCTCGGCTCTGCTTTCCGCCACGCGTACGGAACGCCTTTCTACCAGAAGACAGAACTACACCTGAGCCACCCATTCGTACCCCCTGCGTGGCAGATCCGTTCCAATTCCGACTCAAAGGTTTACGTTGAGCAGGAGCTTCTGCCGCACAGGAAGTCGGGCATTTCGGGGAGGGACCCAGAGCTGGGTCAGAGGCAGCCGGGGTTAGCACTTCCGAGTCAGCAGCAGCAGGGGACCCCCCTCTTCCCTTTCCTTTGCGTCCACTTCTCTGGTAGACCCTACTTTCCAAAGACGGAGTTAAGTTCAGCGAGGTGACGAACTGTAGCGGCCGGCGAGTGGGTGTATGCGCGGAATTCCGAGCCGCCGTGGGACGAGAAGAGGTCCCGCTGGAGAAGATGTCAGCTTCGAACAGCCGTTGAGCAAGCGACTTGGTGAATTGCTTTTTACGCCGAAAGTGCGGAACCCGGTGGGGAAGGTGCTTGGACTGTATGCGAGGATCAGGAGAGATGCGGCAGCGGTCATTTCGGGTCTCAACAACATGATCGCAACGGGGAGTGGGTGTGGAACTGACATCTTCACCGCGGTGGTTGACATCGAGTTTGACAGTGGCAAGACGATTCCTGCGACCGTATTTGCGGCAAGCCTTGCTCGTCATGTCCCGTAAAAACTCGTGAACGGTGACGGGTTGCCCCTCATCATGACTAGTAGGGATGGCCTGAGCGGAGTGAGAACAAATTTGGGGGAGAATGGGGCTGCTCTTGCGAGTGCAATCGCAGGGCGTCAAGGGGTCTCCGGAGGAGGGACGGTCATTTCGTGTGTCATTGCTGGCAGGTGGGCAGTCAGGGAGACGACCTTCATCAGATAAAACGATATCAGGAATCGCTGCGCATGACTGGCGCAAGCAAGGCTCGGGAGGTAGCAGTCGTTTGCGTCTTCGCTTGATCTGGGGGGCTCAGGCAATAGGCACTCGGCCGATGGCCATGATGACTGGCTCACTATGATGTTCTCGCCCTCCACCGGCATGTGGAATCCCAAACTCGGAGCTGCGGAAGCTATTGCTGATGATCGAAATAGTCTGGGACAACCACTAGATAGTGGGGGCGTGCGAGGCGGTCGCCACTAGCAGATGTCACGTAGGAACTCAGGCTAAGCTGAGCTGGACTGACCAACACTACCACAACACACAGAAACAATTCGGCAAACTCAGAGGACCTGTAACTTCTATCACGAATAACTTCTGCACTGCTACTCTAATCCCAGGTACAACCCAAACAAATATATACCTGTATCGTGAGTGGTACAACATTCATTACTATTGACTTCTTATCTTGCTCGTGGCTCCACAAGACTTCCATATAGGCCCGATCTATTTGGACAATGCTGTGAGTTCCGCTTTGAATTTCTTCAGCTCGGCGATTGCAACAACAGTTTCTTCGTCTAGTTCCTTGGTGTTTGGTGTTCTAGCCTTGAGCTCACGTACACGATCACCTTGTTCCGCAATCTTTGCGTCCAATGCAATCACCTCAGCCGACTTGGGTCCATCTACCACCTTTTCCTCGGTTGGATTTTGCGATGATTTCTTTGCGGCCGCTGCCTTGCGTTTCGATGTTCCCGAGGTTGCATGCGCCTCGTTCGAAGCAGGCGCTGCTGAGGCGGGGTTGTTACCTGAAAACTTGGCACGCCAGACGTCTACCATCTTCTCCTCGATCTTCTTGAACAGGTGCTCTGGCGTACCGATACGATGCCCCGGCAAAAGATCGACTGAGAACACATCAGGAACTGAGCGAGCGGGTGCGTTAAGCTGCGATAATATTGAGGCGGAAGTCGAGGGCATGAAGGGGTAGACAAGTGCAGAAAGCACATAAATGAGGTTTGCAGCGCGTGTGACGACTTGCGCGCAGCGTGTCGGGTTCTCAGTCATGAGTGCCTTGTTGAGGCCAGAGGATTGTAAATAGAGATTTCCGCGCTGTGAAAGAAGCATGACAGTTTGAAGACCAAGACGGAGTTTCACTACGTCCATGGCTTCTGTGTAATCCTTCAGGAGGCCGTTGACATCGGTGACAAATTCGGAGTCGATCTCATCGTTAGGTGAGAGGGGTCCAGGGGTGTCGCCTTCTGGGATGATCCCCTCGTATTGGGACAAAATGAATTTGAGGGCTCGATTGACAAAGTTGCCGAAGCTGGGCGGTCGTCAATAACAATGGAGCCTAAATGATGAACCCAGCGCACTTATTTAACAGGATATTGTTGTTTGCCGCCACCTGATATGTATTAAAATTTTACCTAGTCCATGTAATAAATGGTGACTCACACAGTCATCCC